>BMAV01016113.1:15855-26690 GCA_019973955.1 Trichonephila inaurata madagascariensis | reverse complement strand
ATACTAATTAAATTTTACGTACTATACACTTAGCATTACAATCAATCGGGAAAAAATCAAGGGCTTTGGAGGGGGGGGGGCCCCGCCCCCACCCCCCCCCCTTCCCTTGTGTGCGCCACTGGCTCAGACCTCTGTACAGAGGCTGAACTGGAATTTTTGAAATGTATAACTTAGAAGTGGGTTTATCCATGTTTTACAACAAAGGGGAGAAAAATTAAGAAAAAACGCCGATAATTATTTCAAATGGTTGTAACTCTAAAAATATAATGTGAATTATTCAAAAATCATAGTTGAGCCTCTGTACAGAGGTCTGAGCTAGATACAGGCAAAATATAATTATAATAGAATCATTTTTCACAAAAGGAGATCATTTTGAAAAAAGGTTATTCTAAGTTAATTTTTTGCCGAAATATTGTATTTAAATAATTTTTATATATTTATATATATTAGCAGCGTTATCAAATGACTGTCCCCTACAAATATCCCATTTGTTTCTAAAAATTCTTGTAGAGAAGTAAGTAAGCGTAAGCCAGTGTGACTGTTAATCTTAATTAATGAGACTCGTCTTTCATACACTTTTCCCCGAAAACAATAGCGTAGTACAATAGCAAGTTGGTCATTATGGAACAAATCTGGTGTTTAATCTATCACAATTGAATAGTACTTTGTGGATCATCGTTACTTATTAGAGTTGTAATTGTTTTAATGATTTGCTTGCCCATGATCTCAATTATTTGCTCATATATTGTTTTTGATACGTACGATATTAACGATTTTGGTTGTAATTCTTGCTGTTCAATATGTTCACGAAGGAATGAATGGGTCGAACTCTGCTAACAATTCCAGGGCACCCATAACATTACCCCTATGAGGAGAACCAAAAACTTCCCCGGTACCCCTCTAATTGATAAACCTCTCATAGCCAAATACTTTACTACCGAAATAACGCGTTTGAGGACATTGTAGTAATATTGTGTATCTTTTCTCAGTGCTCCTGTAACTGTCTATCTAAAACAGACTTATTTTCTTTTCGAGTCAACCAGACTAACATTGACTTTTTATGTTCAATAGAATTTTTATGATTTTCTTAACACCTGTTTCCAATCACTGTTACGTGTTTCCAGTCAAAAAAGCCTGTTGTGTATTGAGAATTTGTTTGAGCAAAAAGTTTGCAGGTCAATCAAAAAACACTACCAATACTAGTTGAATAACCTATCCAAGATCTTTCCAGCACTTGCGCATTTTTAAGTTTTTTAATTAAATGGTTAGTCGAAAATGATTTATTTTGTTCTTTGTATGTTCTTGCCGAAACAGAATATATATTGTTTGGATCTTTATTTTGAAAATAACTCACTTCATATAAAAGGATATAATCAATAAAATTATTACTTAGAAATTTAGGCCACGAGCCCCGTCAACGTATAATTCTCAAACTCATACCCAACGTTTTCTAAACACTTTTCGGTCGGAGCATTACTCATGTCCTCTGGCTGAACAATATCTTTTTCAGAATGGTGCTGGTTATATCGTAATCTTGCATATTTTCATCATTAATATTTGCTTGTTGTGTTTCTCCGTTTTCTTTGGCTAAGTTCCTTTCCCTTTCGCTTGGTAATGTCTCTGCGTTTGTTGCATTCTTATTGCTTTGTTCCATTGTAAAAAATGTTAAAATTTTGACACACATTCAATTTCTTTTCTCGATTTAATAATAGTTTTCGTTTTTCCGCTACACTTTTATATTTTCTGCCAGACATATTTATATTGTTAACTAAGTACTTGATTTTCCTGAAAATCAGTTTAAAAGTTTAGGTCATAAAATTACGATAACACAATCAATGTGCTTAAAAAACTAAAAATATTCTAACAAATTTTTACAAAACAATATAGTATATTTTTCAGATAAATGAAAAAAAGTACCTAGTTAATTTTAAAAATCCTTGTTTATACTCGCTAAAACCTAAAACGCTGATTATTATTATTTATTAGCCCATCAGTTTATAGGGATTTTATAAAAATAAACTTAAGAAAATTATTTGCCCCACTTTAAATAAATATTGTTTTTCCGTTGTCATCCATTACTTGCTGTAGCTATCTGTTTCGTCAATATTTGAGTGGACTGTAAATTTAAATCCTAATTTCCTTGCTATGTCTTCTCTCATAACGCATATCGTAGACGCATTATCCAATAATCCTCTTAAATTAATTCTATATCCATCAGCACTCTTAACGAAAATCATGAATGTATTTAATAAAACACATTTATTTCCGTAAGTCAAAACAGCAACTTCTGGCTGACCTTGAAACCGAGTAGGATTCGAATTGGTCTCTATCCCCCTTTCCCCTACAGTGTGATTTGTAACTGCGGAGCAAAGTTCGTTAGAATCGTGAAGCAACGAATTATGTAATCCTTTGCAACCACTAACGGTACATTTGTATTTAGACATGCAGTTACCAGAATGAAGTCTGAGGCAATTTATGCAAAGTTTGTTATTGCTAACAAATTTCTTTCTACATTCCACAGACATATTCTGAAATGCAATACATTTATAAAGGGGATGAGAATTTCGACATAATATACTAGGTTTAACAGTTATTTTTTTACTATTTACTACCAGAGATTTGGCTTTAGTTGACATAGCAGTATTTTTATGGATCATTTTCGCACTAGGAATGCGAGTAATGTTTTCTAACACGGCACTTCTCTTTTCTAAAAATTTCATAATATAATCAAATGTTGGAACTTCTGCTGTTTTCAACGAAAGTTCAAATTGTTTTCTAGATTCTTTGTCAATTTTTTGAAGAATTATATTTATTAAAATTATATCCGATAGATCATTCTGCTCATATTTCAAAACTTTAAGTGCTCTAATGTTTTTATTGATACAATTCATTAAAGCGCGCAGTTCTTTGGGTGATTCGCTATAAATTTTTTCATAATTTATTATCTCAAGAACATGAGAATCTATTAACTGCCGTTTGTTTTCGTAACGATCTTCTAATGCTTTAAAGAGGGAATCGAAACTATCGCTAGACGACTCCAAGAGCTTTGCTTCTCCTTTTAGAGATGCTCGAAGGTAGTATAATTTTTGCGAATCATTCAATTGCTCATTATTACTTATTAAATCAGTAAATTGAATTTTGAAATTAGAAAATTCTGCTATTACACCAGAAAATTCTGGCAATGGAATTTGAGGTAAGCGGATACTATGTTTACCATTGTCATTTAAATTAATGTTTACATCTTCAGTATTTTTCAAAGAATTCATTAAAAGTTTGAGACTTACCTCAGTTGTCTCGATCCGTTGATTTATATCTTCAATGTCCAGCTGAATGATTTCAAAGCTTTCGGAAGTTTCTATTTCACAATAATCCTCAGCTATTTTATCTAGATTGATCTGTAATTGCTCAATTTTTTTCAGCTTTATTTCGATTTCAGTGACACTAGTATCCTTTAAACAAGTAAGTTAGACTTTAGATCCTTTCTTAGATGAGAATTCCTTACTCAGAGTTGGTGGAAGGCTTAGTAATGCTGATTTACCATTTGAAGCAAAACATCAAATAATTATACCTAGTAAACATAAATTTACTAAATTACTTTTTGAGCATATGCATAAGAAGTTTTTTCATATTGGTGCTCAGGGTTTAGTACGTCAAATTAGAATGCAGTTTTGGCCCATTAATGGCAAGGGTATTGCACGAAAAACAGTTCATGATTGTATTGCATGCTTTAGACAGAAGCCTACAGGGGTAGATCAAATAATGGGAAAGCTGCCATCAGAGAGAGTAACTCCAAGTGCTCCATTTTTAAACTCTGGGGTAGATTTTTGCGGACCTTTTCAAATAAAATTTAAAAATCAGAGAAAGGAGGTATTTTCAAAAGTTTATGTAGCGATTTTTGTATGCTTGGCTACAAAGGCTATTCATTTAGAGGCAGTGACTGATTTAACAACTGAAGCATTTATTGCGGCTTTGAAGAGGCTATGTGCCCGCAGAGGCCGCATTTCAACATTAATGTCCGATAACGCAACTAATTTTAAAGGCGCAGCTGCAGAATTAAATCGTTTCATAAAATTAATTTGTAACAAAAACGAGACATTAGCAAATTATTTTGCTTCAGAAGCTATTTAGTGGAAATTTATCCCTCCTCGCTCTCCTAATTTTGGGGGTTTGTGGGAGGCAGGGGTAAAATCATTCAAACACCATCTCTATAGAACTTTAGTTAATAGCAAAATAACTTTCGAAGAATTCGAGACAATAGTAATTCAAATTGAAGGTATCCTTAATTCACGTCCATTAGTCCCATTGTCAGATAATATCAATGAATATGAAGTTTTAACTCCTGGATACTTTATAATTGGTCGACCTATCAGTGCAATACCTGAGCCCGCAATTTTAGATATTTCAGATAATAGACTATCTAGGTGGCAGCATACAACAAAGTGTGTGCAAACTATTTGGAAACGCTGGAAAAATGATTATCTTAATCATTTACAGCAGAGAAACAAGTGGCAGTTTGAGAAAAATAATGTTGCCATAGGCTGCTTAGTGCTATTAAAGGAAAACGATTTGCCTCCCTGCAAATGGGCAATGGCAAGAATCTTGGAGGTTATTAATGGAACTGACGTTAAGGTCAGAGTCGTTAAACTGAAAACTGCAACTGGGATTCTCACACGTTCTATATCAAAAATATGTCTCTTACCAATAGAAGATAATCATGTAAATTAAATTGTAATATGATGTATATTATATTCTTAGAATATTGCATTTTTCTATTTTTGAATATTGTATTTTTTCTTATTTTAGAATATTGTATTTATTTGTAATTAATTCATTTATACATTTGTAAACTTATAAACTTGTATTTTTTGAAATATTGTATATTTCAACGCCGGGCGGAATGTTACGTCATCAGCGCACTGTAGCGCCATCTGTCAAAAATTTGTAAAAGTAGACATAATCAGGCTGTACCCCGACGAAGGCGGGTGCACAAATAAAGTAGGCTTAGCGTTGCGAAAGTTTGATGATTTTTTATTCTTACCAGTTTACAGTCCACTCAAATATTGACGAAACACTATCAATATTAAAAAAGCCGACTTATTACGAAAATCAAGACTATTTTACATTTATCCATAATATTCGGGTGTCTCCATGACCCACATAAACTGATTGTTATTTTTTTATATCTCCTATTGAAGTAATTAAGGTAACACAAATTTTAAGACAACATACATATTTATGGGAAATCCTGATGTTTTCAATCTTTGAAAATACTTAATCATTACTTCAATATCTTACTACTTAAATAATTTAGAAATGTTTATAGGCACTTACTTTTTACTAGAAATGAATAAACAAGTACTTATTTTTTAATTGCAGGTAGTATGCACAAGACACAGCACGAAATCAGTATATTATTGTAAATTAGAATTATTATTGCACAAAAAAATAAATGGCTACAGAAATTGTGCCGCTACATTTGTATAAATGCTTGATGCTCGCCGGCGCCGCTATATGATATAGCCTCTGTCTATTAATTATTAATTTCCGCGTATTCGGTGGTAGGGTGGAGACGATCAAAAGAGTAAATTGCTGTTGCTCTTGAAAATGAATATAAATTTGATATGGTACTTCTGGTATTTTATTTTTGATTTTTATTCTTTTACTGGGTTTTTTTTATTATTTCATATTACTATTTTGAAATTTATTATTTTATTACATCTTTGTCTGTTTGTTAACTTCAACGGAGAACGGAACCCCCTAGAAACTGGCGGCCCTGGGCTGCAGCCTATACGTAGATCCGGCCTTGCTATTAGACCTAAAAACTTTAAATTTGGCAAACACTTTTTTGTTCTATTGAGTAGAGATCTGCTAAAAACGGGTTTTAAGCAAATCGATTCGGGGACGTATACAGGGTGGGCGTATATTCAAAATAGTATATCAGTTAGATACTGATTTCAATGTAAGAACTAAAAAATTATTTTTATTCGAATTCAATTTTTTTTTCACAATACTTAATTTTAACAAACACATATGTGACTTTAAATTACAGTACTTTTTAGAATTATTTATAATATGAGAACTCATTAAAAACAAAATATTATGCAATTGTGTACATTTTCTTCTGTGTGCACTGGGTTTTACCCTCTCTCTATATAATTCAGCTACTATTTCAGGAATAATGTTTTTATTATTTTAAAAACTAACCCGCACAAAGTACGATACTTCAGCTCTAGTAGAAGGATATATATATTGCCACCTTTATATAACTGAATATTAAATAAAAAATTTAAAAAACAATACAAAACTTATAAGCATAAAAACATTTTATTCCACATCCCATCTGTACATATCAATACAGAAATAGTTAAATGACTTCAAGAAAACATTTTTCATTTCAAAACAAAAGTTTTAAAATTTGCATTAATTATGTCAAAATACAAGAACGACGCTTATATAGATTTCAAATCAACAAACATACAAAATTGTCGATTGAAATATAAATCTGTTATACATAATACACACACAAACATTTCTTAAATAACGAATTTACTAGCATTGCGAAATGAAATCAGAAAAAGAGAGAATTTGCTTTAATCTTAATTTTTTAAATATTAAAATTGTAATTGTAATCTTAAGATTGTAAAAAAATTCGCACAGACACACACATTTAAAAATGGGATGCTAAAAGCTTGGAATGATGTGCTGCACAAATTTTAAACATTAAATTTTTATTTTAGAATTATATCGAAATATAGGAATTTACATGCGTCAGGTAATTATGGCATTTAGTTCGACAAAAACGGCAAAACGATTGCATTTCTCGTTTTATGGAGCCAGAGAAAAAGATGTTCTCGATTCTCCGTGACATTTCATTACTACATTCCATATTGTTCATCACCAAAGAGGCATTTTTGAACATTTCTATCTCTGATTCTTCCAAAGGAAAACTGACATTATTATCTTCCATGCAGCTCTGAATTTGATTCCTCCAGTTTTCGCCAAAAGAGGTTTTCTTTAATTCAGTTAGCTTTGAATGTGTCGGTTGACACTTTTCGAGGAATTCATCGCAAAAAATTTTCAGTCTCCAGTAATCTCCTGGTGACTGGAAAATCTTCCAAAATCTTCTTCTGTATAAGACACTAAGACAAAATTCAGAAATGTACAAAATATCGAAGCAATTGAAATCATTAAAATCCATCCTAACTGCTGCAGTTAAGAAAGATGCCACTAACACGAAATTGGAGTACGTTGGCACGGGAGAAAGCAATGCGCATCGTGACAGAAGAAATTTTACATCTTCTATTTCACATTCTGAATTTGTTTCAAATCTTCTTTCAAGTATTTCTTCAAATTCCTTACGGAAAAAGAACGACGAGAGCATATGTGTCACTAAGTATGTTTCGAAGAATACGCCACGTCGTAACTTGTCAAAAAATGCTGATCCTACGCATAAAGAACTTTCGTCCAAAGATTTTAACAATATGTACCTAATTGCATGAGAATATATTTCATGTTCGCCCTTTTCTTCTTTTAGTAATTCGTTCTGTAGTTTGGTATCAGAACCCATGTTTTGAGCCTGAAGACACGCTCCCTTCGAAACACCCAGCACGTTAGAAGTTTGAGGACACAATTCAAGAAACATATCTTCTCTCTCTTTACCGGGTTTATTTTCCTCCATATTTCCTTTTTTTTTCACTTGTAGTTAACTATCAAGTAGTACGAGTGCAAAATAAATCGTACTCACACTTTTCGAATTCTGAAGGAATAAACGTTCTTGAAGGCCGCGTGAAAGTGACTCGCCCGAAGTTTTCCACTGCGGTTGTAAGGAATGCTGAGATAGTGAAATCTGTAGGGGGTATACTTCGTACCGATAAACGCTCCCTCTACTGGGTGGGAAAGTAAAAGGTCAGATTGTAAGAAAAAGGACGGGGTTTCAAATAAAGCCTTTATTTTCTTTTTAGAAAAAAATCCCCTGAACCTCTCCGCAAATTCTAAGAAAATTCATTCTGTGCACACAACTCACCTAAACGAGTCAAATCACTATTCATCAATGGAACACAGGGGTCAATTTCTGTATTCTTGTTCAAAAAGGTGAAGTTTCAAGCTTTATTTCTCTTCTTTCCAAATTGGAAATGTTAATTTCTTTTAGTGTGTGTGTGGTAAGAATAATAATCTTAAAGCATGGGCATTAATGGAAGATTTCCCTCGTTTTATCCGACAACTGAATAGACTTTTATAAATAATTTAATTCTCTGGGATTTTCAGCTTTCAATAAATACGTACAAGTACAATAATCAGAAAAAACAATCGGTACGAATTGAAACACATTTATTTATTTTTTTCGCTCTTTCTGATGCACTTTATCGCAAGGAATTAAAAGCAATACTCTAAACATAAATAGAAAGGTATCAAATTCTACAGGACATTAATGTTCTTTTTACTTTTTAATTGTATACAGCAGTGATCTTAAAACATTTTCGTCTCATGGAACCCTAAAGACTTCCAAAAAAGGAACCCCATCCGAGCTCTTTAGAAGAAAGTATATACTTTAAAATAATATCTTAAGTAGAACAACCTTGTTATAGATAATATAAAGAAAATTATTGTGTATTATTTTTCAAAACTTTTTAACTTAGTTTACTTATTAATAGGTAAGATATGCCAATTAAATATATATTATTTCACAAAAGGGCGTGAATAATTAATTTTTCAATATATAGTGTTTATAAGTTTAAAATTTGTTTTATGTGGCTTATGAAGAAAATTGAAAGACGAACCTCTATATAACGAATTTTTTTCGGGATATAGCGACTGTGTTATATAAAGGCGTCCGACTGTATAGATACAAACTTAAATGAAGAGATCTTTTAAAAGTAAGCAATTATATTTGATCTATTTACATGTGCAAAAATGATTTGAAAGAATTTAAAATTCTGATATCAGTGAAAAAATTTATTTCAGGGAAAATCTTTCAATGTAAGTTGATTGAAATACAATAATATTTTATATTTTGTTCCATTAAGTTTATCTATGTAAATATAAATGCAGCTTTTAATGTTCCATTTAAAAATATATATAATTTTTCAATTTAAGTTCTGGAATTATTTTTTAAAAAATAAAATGTTGTTTAAGAAATGTTGCTTAAGTATCGATTATGAATATATATGATTTTTACTATTGTAAACAGTGGCAATAAATATTTTATGATTATTTAATACTTTTCCATCCGTTTCTTATTAAATAAATTAGATATGACTTTTAGGAACACTTATGTAAAATTTGTTTATTACTTGATTTGAAAGCCGGTCAAAAATTTTAATTTGCAGTAACTTCTAGATTCAATTTTAAATTGAAATTATTGAATATTGCATGAAAAATTGATACTTCCAAGGGAGGGGAAGACCACTTTTACAACTTGCCTGAGCAAAGCTGGAAATTATTTCTACCTCTTTAGGACATTAAATTAGTAATAGAAATTCTAAAATCGCATGCTTGTTTCAGTCATTCCAATAAACATACAAGTAAAATACATATATAGGTGAAAATAAAAACTTAAAATCACTTTAAATTTTATTCGTTTAATCTGTACAAAGGAATTAGTTATGATAAAGGGACCGAAAATAAAATCTTCAACTTTTTTAAACAAACATTAACACAGCAAACTCAATAAAATTTATTCTAAATAATAATAAAGTATGTGTTTGAGGAAAAAGAGTTACATATTACATATGTAATTAACTTTGAAATGATATTAATGTCTAATGTAAAATTATCTTTAAAACGAATTTTATTTTATTTGCATTTTGATTCTGAAGAAGATGCATCCAACGGCTACAGCAGAGGAACGTCTTTCCTGGGTTTTATAAAACAAAAGAATCCCACTCTACTAGGGATATGTTTTAAAAAGAACGTGAAATGAAGAAAGGATTTATGCTAGAAATCTATAAAGACATTACTGAAAAGAAGCGCATATACTGCAAGATAAAAGTAGGGGATGGGGGTGGAGGAGTTAAAAAGAGTTAACCTTGCAGAGCTAAAAAGCATATTCAAATCAATGTTTACGTTCTCATATGAAACAAAAAAAAAATTCCTTTCTAAATATTTATCGAGATCGAAACAACTATTAATCCCAAGGTGCCAGATCTGGAGAATATGATCTGTGTTGTGCATTCCATCCCAGCTATAAATATTTTTGGCAAATTATCAAATTTTTGTGTGATTTTGCATTATTTTAGTGGAACTCATTGTAAAAATTGAAATTTCTGCAAGTAATATGTACAGTCAGTTTCTATTAGACTTAAATGTGTACAAAAATTATTATGTGTGCATAATATACAGCAAGAGGGGCGAAGGATACTGCCAGTATCTTGCTAATATATGTATTACAATTTTATTTACATTTTAAGTTTTTCTAAATTCCTAGAGCATGTTATATCCGAATTATTTCCTTTTTTTTTTTCAAATAAAAAATTGAAATATTCTTCTAGAAATATGTCTGGTTCAAATATTCTGCTAAATCAACAAATGTAATTCGAGGGTATTTTTTATTCATATAAGACCCTGTGTGAAACGAGAAAACGTTACACGCGTTAAATCTGTCGAGAGCTCAAATGTCCTCCCATTGGTGTGGTAGTTAGGAGAGGGGGTGCCAGCTCAAGTGTCGTTCTCGTCACTTGACCATGGTTCAAAATTACTAGGTCCTTCCCCAAAAACCCATGTGCAGCTGAACAGTGCAACGTTAATATTCACTCACTCCCTTTTAAAACATTATTTCTTTAAATTCTATAATTTACCATGAGTTGCATTCTGAACATTGGTTCATACATGCGATTATG
>BMAV01016112.1:353985-371812 GCA_019973955.1 Trichonephila inaurata madagascariensis | reverse complement strand
CCCCCCCCTTTACTTTTTTTGGTGCATCATTTCTTTTTTAACCGGTGGCATTTCGAAATGCTGGGGGAAAGGACTTTAAATTACGGCCGCATGTCGGCGCTGACTGAGGTCGAGTAGGGTTGAGTTGTGTCGGGGAACATTACTCGGGACGATGAATGATTCCCTGCAGAGCTAGCTGATGAGCCAAAAGGATGAATATGTATTGAATGGATTATATTTTCCGCGGCCGACTTTCTTAATGATTGATACCCCCTCACGGTTTGGTCCGGAAAAAGCTTAAATATTTAACATAGCGCAGATGAGATACAAAGGTAGGAGTGTGCGAGAGCAGGTACAAAAAGCTATTCCATCTGAAATATTTTTTGTTTCTATAATGCATGGAATGGGATTAACTTTCATACGGACTGCGAAGAACGAGTTCGCCCTCTGACAACGGGTTAATTCAGATTTATTAAGGGCTGCAGATCAAAACCTTTTCAAGGGTTTATTTCATTTTCATGAAAGAATAACGGGACAGGAAGAACCGAATTGAGTCGTTCGTCTTTTCGAATTGCCTACTCGTGTTAAAAGGATTATTTGGGCTGCCTTCGGATCAATTTGTTTTAGGGGACGCTCGTTTGCCCCGTCGCGCTGTTGCCTGCTAATAAATAAAAAGGGAAATGAAGCCGTGGAATTTTTTAGTGATGGATGGCATTCGCAACTAACCATGAAATATCTGGCATCGTTATTTCCACCTAATCCTAACTAGTAAATATTTATTCTGAGGGAGTCCAGAAATTATTCCGGGGGAAGACTCATTTGTAATTCCACGATTAATATAAATAGCCCACAAAAAATATTCTTAATATTTATTGCGATACAGAGGCTCGTATAACTTAGTCCGTTTTTACATTATACGATTTGATTTTGATTTTTTTTTAATTAACGTTATTCTTTGAAGCTGCATAAGGGTTATTAGCAGAATGTCCAAAATGATCACGCTGACCTAGAGGAGTTTAAAGCTACATATTGTGCCTCTGTCCCCCTTCAGGAAAAAAACCACCCCCGCATTTAGCCTAGATTGAGCAAAAATATTTTTTCTTTTTGCATAAGGTGATATACGAGGTAGGATTCAAAAGTTTTCCTGGACTGAGTCTATAACTTAAAAGATATTACCAATTAAATTGCTGAAACATATATTCCTTTGAAATAAAACCCTTGAGCAACAACACACTTTTGCAATCGCTTGTAAGGTCATCCAAACATTTTTGGAATCCATTTTTAGCCATGTTCTTCAACCCTCCAAGCGGTCTGCACGTAAAATTCCGCCATTCCAGAGATGCTTTTTCTGCTTTCAAGCAAGATTCCCAAAAGCGGCCAAGCCGCATTCTTAAAAGTATGGCTCAACCGCTTTTGAGAACCCCACCTGAAAGCAAAAAAATATGTGCGGTGCATTTTTGAAGCATCTCCAGAATGGCAAGAGTTTAAGTGCAGACCGCTTAGAGGGTTAATTTAGTCTGCGATGCACTTTTAATTTTATATGCAGTTTGGAATTGACGACCCTGAAAGAAACGTGCCAGTTCTGGGAACATTTTGAAGTCAAAGGGGGTGAAATCAAGAGAGTAAGCAGGATATGGCAAAACAGTTGTTTTCGTTTCCAAACCGTCGCTATTTGAAGCATGTTCTAACATACCTCCACATAAACCATTTCGATGTTTTCAGCGGAGCAGGAAGTCTGTGGACGTCCAGAGCATTCGTCGCCTTCGACGCTTTCCCTGCCTTCCCGATGCTACTCAAAAGTTTGCTTTTTCGATAATGTATCACTGCTGTACACTTGTTTCACCATTTCGCAAGTCCTCGTAGCACTCTACAAAATTTGATATTCATTCTGTGCTCTACAAAAGTCATTTCTCTCAATCTCGGTTACTTAATGTATCCTCTTGCAAAACACGAAGCCGTGGCGACCACTCAATTTAAGACAAATCGCTTTTAGAAAAGGGGAAGAACGCAGTAACTTAGAAACGTTATCGTAATCCCTCTACTGCAAAAAGTTTTCACGATATAGGCTCAGTCCGGGAACTTTTGAATCCTACCTCGTATAAATTTTAAACGAAGCTTGCATAACAGGAGCTACACAGTTTCTTCATGCAAGCAGATTTAAACATAACTTGGGTAACACAAATTACATATAGTTTCTCCGTATTAGATGCTTCATAATACAAACATATCAAGTGTAAAACTTATCGACAGAAAGTAACAAAGATATATGTAAATCATTCACAGAGAATAAATGCAAAAGCAGCATGTGATACAAGATACTATATAGAATGAGAGCCCAACCAATATATTAAGGCAGTGATCCGCAGCCTCCAGTCCGTGAATCAAATGGTGTCGGGCCACCTGAAAAACATTAAACTATTGCCATTTTATTTAAAGTGGTGCATTTCTCTCGGATTTGCGTAACTTTCCACGGAAATCACTTCATATTTCACATTAAATCACTTTTATTCATTTTTGATGTAACTATATTTTATTCTGAAGTCATATTTATATAAATGTAACTAAATTAAAATTGTTAAATCAAAACAATCTAAAATATAAACAATCAATGTGTCCCACCCTCAGCGGGCTGCGGTAAAATTATCAAACCTTGACCGGTCCGCAGCGATAAAAAGGTTGTAGAGCACTGTACTAAGACACAGGAGCAATAGATTTACCAGCATAAAAAAGGGGGAGGAGAAAATAAACCTAAAAAAAGAAAGGCAAAAAAGAAAATATAAGGGCTGCCCAAATGAAAAGGGGACACGTGCAATTGTGTCAAAATGATAGCAGTTATTTAAGCGCTACCAAACATGGATGCAAAGGGAAGTAGGAGGTATACACCGCATACAATGTAAAATGTTGAAACCTGTTCTTGGAAGAGGTAATAGACCAAAGGTAAAGTCGTGCTACACATGGATGCTTCCATATCTGAGCAATACGCGGTAGCATGGTTTCTGATTGCGGAAGGTGAGCTGAATGCAGGCAATTATCATCGAATCAGGTCAGTCTATAACGAGCACTGCTTAGTTCGAACAATTGGTGCGAAAGCTTTCTTGAAGGTTAGAAAGCGATATTATATCTCTATGAGAATGCCGGGCCAAACATCTCTCGTGAAGCCCAGATAACCTTAAAAATTTTTTTTATTGAAAAGTGTTGGAACACTCACCGTACAGTCAGGATTTGTCTCCCTGAAGCTGTCCATACTTTATTTCACTAAGGAAAGCATTACGTTTCCATTCGGACGATGAGGTGAAGGAAGCTATGCAGGTCTTCCTGGAGAATCAACCACAATCTTTCTACAGCGAAGACATAGACCTACTGTCGAAACAATGTGAGACCTGTGTTACAACCTCCAAGGTGATTTATTTTGAATTCCAATAAAGATACTCTTTTTGTTCAACTTGTTCACTTTTCATCTGGATAACCCAAAAATAAAAAAAAATCAGGAATTGTGCCTTAATTTATGGTAAATTAAAATAAACGTTGGTTTTCCTTTGAATATTTTAAAAGGAAAATTCTACCTCTCCCCTTAAAAAAATGCAAAGATTTGCTTGTCTATTGATTGTTTATTAACATCATACTCTGAAACAACGTGATGGCTATTGACGACGGATCTCGTAATATTTTACCACGGTTATGAAACAATAACGATGCCTGAGCTGACACCCCACTCCCGCATTTCCCCAACATGAAGGCCAGCGATGTCTAAGGCATGGGCCAAATGGATCCTGGCCCAGGGCCAAAACCACAACGGGGGGGGGGGGCTCGTCTTGTTCTCAACGAGCCTTAATAAGATGATGATTTGAACAATTTCAACGGTCAAATGTTTTTTTCTGGTTGTATTCTTCGAAAAACTGGGACTTTCGGACAATATGTCAACTGGCTACATGTGATGACCATCATCCGTGTATAGGCCTAGGCCTACCACTATGTAAGGACGCCCCTCTCGGCTGCCCTTCTCCTTGATTATCAGCGTGAGTTAGATGTCTAGGAATAAATGAAGAACTAGAAGCTGCCATGATCTTAATATGACTTTATTAAGACCTTAAATTTAAACCTCTAACAGATTAGGGAACAGATATGATATGCGAGAGAATCTACGGTGGCTAAACACACAATATATATACTATTGAAATAACTTAACACGGACCACTATCAATAACTAACTCCCCTAAGCTCAATTCCAATTCGATTACAGATCCGAATATTTAAATAGTCACACCTACCTTTTTCGTCCAAGGAAGTGTCACTTTACTTAATCCTATTTGAAGTTGCGGTTCACTGGCGTCAATGGTATGCAACTTGACCTAAGGTCTCTCTGTCACAGATAACTTCTGTTGGCTGTCACTTAACCTTTCAAAACCTCTTCACTCTTGAATCACGGACTATCATAGCATTCCTCAAATGCCATCCCGCTTACTCTAAACTTCTACTATTTAAAAACTTCCTAATTTGCATCTTTCCTTCAAGCTTCACTTCTTGGTTTGGTTGGAAAAGAGTTGCCATTCCTTCTGGCCCTAAAGAACCCAAAAGGACATGTTAATGAAAAGATGCGCGAGCCCGTCACAACTATACACCATCATTACTTCTTCAGTCAAAAGGAGGCAGTCGGTGGAGCCGGTTTGTGCGATTGTATGCACATTTATTTGTTTCAGGTTATTGTTTGTACGAATATTTGACAACGTATGCTATGTACTGTCTACTTTTAAAAGTCATAGGTGGGGCCTACATTTATGTAAGGGCCCAGGGTCTACTTTTGCATAGAGGCCTAGGGCTTCAAGAAGTCTTAAGACATCCCTAAGGAAGCTTGTAAGTTCCGACAAATTTAACGTGCATCTACACGGCGGTGGTGTCACAGAAGCCTCACTGTGTAGAGCAGTGATACTCAACCTGCGGCCCTCGGACCGCATGTGGCCCACTGTTCTTTTCTGAGTGGCCCGGCCATGGCCCATTGCACTAAGAAATTCAATTATTGGTGAGCAATGTACTAAAGATTTAACAAGACATTGCATCAATCTAGCAATCAAATCTATCAATTTTGCTGTTAATTTATTCTTTTAATTGTAGAATTTATGCAAGAGGCTTGGTCATAGAGGAAAGGAAATAGAGCCGAGTCAAAAACATTACTCAGTAAAAAAAATGCACAAAAATAAATGTTTTTGTGGGTGTGTTTGATAGAAAAGTTAATATAGTATTGAAATAAAAGCCCCAAAAATGTGTTTTAATATTTTGATTAATTTTGCTTTGGTCTTATAATGTGTTTTCCCCCGTTATCTGTAAGTTGCGGCCCGCATAAAATACCTGTCATGTGTATGTGGCTCGGCGGGAAAAAAAGTTGAGTATCCCTGGTGTAGAGGGAGCTAAAGCGCGTTAAATATGTTGAGCTCCAAGTCCTCCGGTTGGCATGGTATGGTAGTTTGGAGAAAGGGATGCCAGCACGGGTGTCATCCTCATCACTTGACCGAGGTTTAAAACTAGGAGATGCGTAGCTAATATGCCTCATGCTGATTTATAGTGGGACAATACTTTTTTCTCTTACTCTTTCATCTACACGGCGGCTCTTCAGTGGCACCAAGACTCGAGCTTACGACTCAAGATTACCAATCACTGAGTTCATAACCATGACCACTCGGCGATTACACATTACACAAATGATTCACAGCGACTGTTCCACGGCACTTTTGTGTGCCACCCCCAATTTTTTTTTTTTTTTTAAATTATTAATTATACTTTTATAAAAAAAAAAAAAATCTGAAACCGAATTATTCGACCGTTTTCTAGAAGTAAGGATATACGGGGTATATTTAACTTTCTCTTTCCCTAGGTAGATGGAAGTGTATTATATATAAGTAAAATTCTTTTAAACTTATTTTATTGTTAGTGTGCCGCCAAATTTTAAAACTCTTAAAACTGTACCGGAAAAAAAAAAGGTTGAGAATCTCACTGCATTACACCAATAATTTTTTTACAATTAAGATCTGGGTTCGAATCCCGAAAAAGACGTGGATGTTTGTAAATGTATAATGCCTTTGCGGGATGGGGGTACTTTAAATAGCCTTCGAGCCGCAAGTCCTCTAGGGTGATTTGTGGAAGGAGAAAAAAGGTGGGAGAACCCCTGACCACCCCATGGGTGCTCTCCCTCATACTTTCACTCTCTCTCTCCCTTTTTCACAATTCCTACTATTAGCTCACAATCTCTATCTATTTATCTTGGTGGAATTTTCAATCATTAATAAAATACATTTTAAAGCACTCCATTGCGCTGAAATTTTATATACAGGTTGATTTTGGATGACAATACAATAATATAAAAATAATCAATAATTTTTTTTAATTGATTAAAACTAATTATTTAAAGAATTACAAATACAACCAAGTTGGTATCATTTTTGGCGACTTAGCGACTCCTTTTGGCGACTTGTGACAAAACTTGAAAAGGTTTTTTTCTCACGTGTTAAATTATTCAGTTGAAATGAAATTTATATACACGATTGTTTTGGATGACAATGCGATACTTTAATGATAATGAATAAAAATTAATGACCTCTTAATGTTGTGATTCTGTCCTATGTATATACATATTTATATTAATTGTAACTATTTAATAAAAAGTAGCTAAAATGAAATTTTTCTTTGTTGATCTTATTAGGAATTGAGACTTAACAATTTTTTTTAATATTATTTGTGTTGGTTCATGTGTTGTTACTCAAGAAACCTTTTAGTGATTGATTTTTTTTTAATATTACACACTTCTACAAAAATATTAATTTTGAAAAATAGACAAATACAATTTTATAATTATTTTTCAATTAAAACTTTCAATAATTTTAAAATTTAAAAATATATTTACATTTTCTTTTCAGTACAATTCCACATACCGAAACAAAACAAATAACATCAATATTTATGATCCGTTATATCGCTGCTTTGTCTGAATTCCAATCGGGAAAAAGAACTTCCCGACTTTTTTTCGAAGGAATCTTTGATACTTCTCTGCGCAAAACAAATACGGTGAAATCAAAATTACACTTTCCTTTTCTTTTTTTTTCTTTTTTTCGTTCGAAAATAAAATTCAGAGAGAAGTCTCTATTGATCTACAGAAAAACCATCTCTTTGTCTGCAAAGAACAAACCCTTCCACCCCAAATATGTAGCTTTCCTCATTTTCTCCGGAATGAAAATAAAAACGAAAAGGGGAAAAAAAATTATTTTTCCCTAATGTATTCAAATGAGTTGTACCCCAACCGTTCACTTCATTGATCAGAATATGAAATTGCCTCGGCTCATGCAGCGAAAGGGATAAATGCGAGAAGCGGAACAAAAATACAAAATAAATGAAAAGAAACAAGCAAATAAGTAAAAATCGGGACAGGATATTAACACCTACTGACGACAAGAAACATCGAAGGTATAAGAAAGGAAGGAATATAAATAGATGACTTGCTAGTTGATCAGTGACGTTTTATGAGTTTCGCTCGGAAATTTCTCCCTATGCGTAGGGACAGAAAAGGTTGGAAAGGGAGAATATTAAGGAAATGAAATTCTGATTTCCGGATGGATTCTAATTTGGTATTCGGAATCTTGGAAAGTTTTTTTTTAAAAAAAACCTTTTTGAAGTAAAGTACATTATTTACATGTTGTACACAAGTCAACAAACGGTAGAATTACTCATTATTCTAAGAGTCAGTACATAGAACAATCAATTTATTAGCTAAAATAAATAAGTAATATAAAATAAATTGTAAATAAGAAAATGAAATTTTACTCAAAATATGTATAAATAATTGTTTGCTTTAGTACTAATTAAAATGTTTCGCGTAAATTATCATAAGTCAAAATTTAGAATTTTGTCATGTATAAGGAAGCTTTTAAAACATGAATTATGTGTAGTTTAACAAATAAAATTTCATAATTTATTTTGAATCTACAAATGTTTAATTAAATAGTTATTGAGAGAGAATTGAAAAATTTAAAGTTTTCAAATATTTAAATTAAAGTATTTAGTGTACTTAAAATTCTTGCATATTTTCTTTATTTTTTGGAAGAATGGTGAAACTTTTTGTGTGGTTACATTACATCTTTATATAGCCTAAAGCTATGTGTAATAGGAACACAAAAATCTTGCTGCTACAAAGCCACATACGTTCTTTTTGAGAGTTTTTAAGGCCTTCTGAACTATTTTTAAAATAGATATATTGACACCTTCGTAGCTGTACCACTATCTATTCTTACTGTGTGATGGTTGCAATTCACATTTCATCAATTCATACATTTATCCCGATGTTGTTTTGTCTATTTTTAATGCCTTAAAATGTACTTGTTCGCTTTTTTTTTAATTAAATAAGTTGTACGCTAGTATCTCTAATGATTGGATTTATGGCTGTATAATGATTTTAACTTAGCGTTGCTCAAACTGTGGGGCGCGCCCCCTAGGGGGCATGATAACCCTACATGGGGACAGGGAGCATGTCAGAAAGTCGAAAATAAAACATTATTTAAAAACGTTATTAATTTACTGAAAGGAAGCAAAATAAAATACATTTTGACATAATAAAAAATAAAATAAGCATTTACACTGATATAATATACTTATAAATGTATCAGTACTGCATAATGTATTTGATAATCACTTTAACAATAGTAAACTAAGAACAAGTTCAATAATTACCAGTGAATCCACGGGCTTGTCATATAAAAAATTTAAAACTTATCTTGATAAATTGTACGGTTTATTATTAAGGTCGTTTTGCAGCTTTTTAGCGCCAAAGTACATCATTATTTAATTCAATACATTGTTATAGTATGGAGGGAAGGGAGCGCGATGAAAAATGATTTAAAATTAGGTCACAAATATTGAATTTTTGAGAAGCACTGTTTTAATCTGTTGTGGAAGCCGCGCCAGTTAGTGGTCCTGGTCACGGATTCGTATCTGATGTGTTATGAGTTCGAGCCCCATTGTCATTAAAGACCTGCCGTGAAGAGGGGCTAATGAACGTTAAATCGGTCGAAGATCAAAGTTTGACTGTTGGCATGATGTGGAAGCTTAGGTGTCATCCCCACCCCTTGACCATGGCTCAAATTTACGAGGACCCTTATAAGGTCTGAGGTCTTATGTTGCATTATAGTGTGATGTTAATACATACTCATTCACTTGGCGTATTATAATGGTTTAGTGCAACCCAAACTATATATGAACCGTTTTCTTTGAAAGTGGTGTAAGCCTATTTTTGACAAGTTAGTGAACGCAATCTGCTATGAGCTTTTGATCTATGAACTGTTCCCCCCAAAAATTCTTAAAAATTTTCATCGCTTTATCAATGCAAATTTACGTAGTTTACGTTACAAATATAATTACTTTGAAAGTGGTAAATATCTCCATATATAATAAAATATGCTTGCATCACTTTCAAAGAATAAGGTTCATATAACTGTCAAATGCTTATTATAATTCAGGAATTTTGAAATCAGAGTATAAAAGTAATAGGGAAATTTCATAAAGATAATATACCGAAATTTTAAAATGTATTAAATAAAGCAATCAATAATTAATAGAATAGGCTATATAAAGTACAATTTACATTTAAAACGGGCAGTAACGAAGATTTATTGAGTTTCCTTGAAACGCGCGCGCGTGGCCATGATAGCCTAGTGGTTATGGTCACGAGTTCGAACCAAGTGCTAATGAAAATTCGCCGCGAGGAAAGGCCGGTGCACATTAGATATGTCGAGGCCCAAGTGTCCTCCCGCTGGTATGGTGTGTTACTTAGGAGAGGGAAGTGTCAGTTCAGGTCTCGTCCTCGTCACTTGATCGAGGTTTATAATTATGAAGTCCGTCGCCAATTGCTTTATAATGCGACTTTAATACAATTTACTCATTCAAATGTATTTAAGCATCCTTTATTTACCTGTTTAAATATTAAGTGTTTAATTATTTGCATTGTATTTAACTCTCCATTAGGCGCACGGATCTCTCAGATGCATAGTAAAAATAGTTTCAGCGCTACGTCCACACGAGGAGGGACATGCACCTCCTTTTTCTATCTGCCTTTCGTCACTCGCCCTAGGATTCAGTGGCAAGGACGAGGTCTATTTTTTCATATTTCGGTCGGCAGGGGCCATTGAATTTGATAGATGCAGCTCGCCTAACAACGTCAGTTTTTATGACTTTGTACTACTTTATTAATTTTGATTTTTCCGTCTTGTAATATATTGTATTTTTCCGTTTTATACGAAAACTAGCGGTCCCGACAAACGTTGTCATGTACACACGTCTTAAATACGAAAATTACAAACTTTTGTGAATAAGTTGTAACTATCTAGACCGTTTTGATGAATTTTTTTTATGAAGAAAGTTATTACAATACCTGACATCACATGTACAGTTACCACAATTCGACCTATCGATTGCATGTGTGAGTATGTATTAACTATCAACTAAGTTGAATATAGAACCTATTCTGAATAGAAACTTGAACTTGTTTTGATTAAAGGGCAAAAAAGATAAAACTCCAGCTATTTTCATAACAGGTATAATTTTTTAATGCAAAAAAAGTAAATTTATCGTAATGCCATTGAATGTACAATACTTTTGGTTAATCTTTGAGGAGCATAAACAAACAAATGCGATGGTTTGCCAAACCTCGGACATGCAACATATAATTGGCCGTGCGAAAATCAAGGGTTTTCTAAATCTAAGCCACAAATTGTCATTGTTTGACTTTGTAACTTATTAATGGTCATAGAAATGTCAAAAGAATTGAAAATTGCAAATATTTGAATGGGTAGGTGAGTCTGGAAGAATCATTGGGATCTATGGTAGAAGTACAACTTCACCTTGAAGTTTGCCACTCAAAATAGTGGCCTCAAGAATATTGCCCATGATATTTTTATGAACAATCGCGCGCGCCCTTACATACTTTTGGCACATTTTCAACTTCTTGCGATATCGGACCGAATTGTGAATCTTAACCATTCTCGAATCCGCTTGAACCCACACAAAAAATGTCATCAAAATAGGTCCAGCCGTTTAGGAGGAGTTGAGTCACATACACACGCACACAGAAGATTTTTATATATAAAGATAATTCAGAATAAGTATTTTGTAACTTCTGTTTGATAGGGTTTTTTTTGTTGTTGTTGGGAGTTTTTTTTTGCTCCACTATAAGATGGCACGCGCCGAGCCAGTGACTGTATTTTGTTCAATCCTCAATTTTCCTGGAATAAACTCCCAAAATATCTATATGGGAATCAAAATCACTCAGATCCTCGCACATATATCTAGGAAAACTAGGTTACGAACTTTTGTGAAAGAGCACATACGAAAAGGATCTGAATGTAACATTCACGTTCCTCTTTCCTTTTGACACTCAGGATTGAAGAAATATCTAATATACAACGCCCCATTCAAGACGAAAAACCAAGATAAACTTTCCAAAAACGTGGAAAAGAATATATTATTCTCTGTTGTCATACATCAAGAAAAGATGATTAAAATTTTGTAATGCATTATACGAAAAATTAATGTCCCTTTGACCTTGAACGGAGGATTTGTGAAGACTGCACTAAGGTATTTTAAAATATAAATAGTGGGAACTATAACTAACCATTATACGTTCGATGTCTTTTCGTATGAATATTTCTCAATTTTTGTTTCTATTTTAAATATTCTTTTATGTCAAATATATTTTAATGTCAAATGTCACCAATAAAATGATTAAATCATCGTCAAACGTAAGTGTGAGGTGATGCATCTGAGAAATACTGAGCGCCTATGGATGTAACTTTGTGAAGCGTGTCTAGCGGAGGGTTAAAGGCTATTAATTCAGAGTTGTATTTATATTGTATTTTTCATAAAATACTTAAAACATTTATGATATATTTTTTTAATCACGTACCTCTCACTTTTCCTCGAAAAACATTTAAGGTATCCGACTGCGTTCGGAACCGTGATTTTGCAAAAGCGTATAAATGGATAATATTTATGATATTTAGTGTTACTTAGATTATAAAATGTATACAAAAATGTTTTAAGAATAGTATTACAGTAAAAAGTTATTTAAGTACAATATTGTGACAAAAAATAAACATAGAATGACCCATTTTCAAAATGTTCTCCTTTAGTGAAAAATGCTTCTATTATACAATAATATTTCGCCAGTATATAGCTCAGACCTCTGTACAGAGGCTCAACTAGAATTTTTGAAGTATATAATTTAGAAGTGGGTTTATTGATGCTTTACGACAACAGAGGAGAGAAATTTTAAGAAAAAAAAAGCCGATAATAATTTCAATGGTTTGTAACTCTGAAAATAATGTGAATTTTTCAAAATCATAGTTGAGCCTCTGTACAGAGGTTTGAGCTATATACAGGCACAAAATATTATTATAATAGAAGCATTTTTTACGAAAGGAGAACATTTTGAAAAAGGGTTATTCTAAGTTACTTTTTTGCCGAAATATTGTATTTAAATAATTTTTTTTTTGTTAAAATGTGTCCTTAAAACAATTGTATACATGTATTCTAATCTAAGTGACACTAAATATCATGAAAATTATCCATTCATGCGCTTTTTTTTAAAATCCCGGTTCCGAACGTAGTCGGATACCTTAAGTAAATTATTTCATTTCATTTCAAATGTGGTTAAAGACATCATCCCTTTTCATTTTAAACCATTGCCTATTGTTAGAGTTAGCCTATTTAACCTCAAAAACAAATTGACCCACTTCACAGGACTGAAGGTCCCCTTCGAAATTGAAGCCATTAATAATATATTTACCGGCCCAAGCGCTTTAAGAATTAATGATTCATTTAATGAGGCTTCGCGACTGATACAAATGAAGATGAAAGTTATAAACTTCTGGCATCATGACGTGGAAATCAATCTACTCCTAAACCAAGCAGGAAACACTTTGACGTCAGGGAATTTTAATGTCACCGTAGGGGGAAAAATCCTTGAGCAAGTCGCAACAAATACCGCAGTGGCGCCCCCCTGTGGCGTATCAGCGTATTAGATACTCCTTCCTTTCAATGAAGAGACTAATCAAAGACTATACCCCATTTTTATGACTTTTTATTCAGACTCCGACACAATGGAGAACCAAACCCGGGGATAATGGTATCAATGAATGTATATCCTTTGCTTCTGTTAATGATTGGTCGGGATATGCTGAAGGGGACTAAACGCCGCATTCTCGTTTCGTTTCGGGTTTGGAATGGTGGTTGAGTCATTGGAGGTTGTGTGTAATGATGCATTGTGTTGTGTAATTGATTCGTTGGGAAAAAAACAATTGTTTTAAAATAAACGATTTACTTGACTCTTCTAGGGTGAAGCAAAAGATTTTATAATGAAAGAACTGAATGATTTATTAAGGGTTTGAATCATTTTTGAGCTTTGAAATAAAATTAGCTTTGTCATGATGTTTCTATGTTACAGTAAACATGTGATGTGTTTAAAAATGTCTCACAATTAATTATATAATACTATTGATTTGAAAGAATATTATAAAGTTATATGAGAAACTAAGGCTATTTATTATCTGTATACATAAGAATATTTTGATTTATAAGACTATACTTAATAAATTTTATAAACTGAAGAACATTTGTTGATGGTTGAGTGAGTGAGTGAATATTAACGTCGCACTATTTAGCTACAAGAGGACTTTTGGTGTGATGGACCTTATAATTTTGAACCCTGGTCAAGTGACGATGAAAACACTCTTGAGCTGCCACCCCCCTCTCCTAACTACTACGCCATACCATTTAGATAACGTTTGGGCTCTAACGTTTGAGATTTAGCATGCATCATTTCCCTACACGGTGGGTCTTCAGCGGTAACAGGCTCGAACTCTTGACACGCTGACCACCAGTCCGTTTCCTTGACCACTAGGCTACTGTAGCCTTATGTTTATGGTTAAAGGCTTATCACAAGCAAATCTTAATGATTAATAATGATTAAAATAGATATATTACGGTGATAAAAATATTGTCAAATTAAGGAAATTTTTCTATTTCTAACAGGCAACTGAATGGGCTAAATTCAAAACGTCACATAATAAGTGTAATGGATTCAATTCATGTGATTAGGACGTCACATGATAATGGTAACTACGTGTTTATAGCCAACTTCACGTTGTTGCCAACTTATGATTTTTTTCAGAAACTTTCTTTAAAAAAATACAAGTTTGTCAAAAACAATAATGCACATAGATAGACAAAATGCATTTTATTTAAAAAGTAATATACATGCATAGAATAAGATTTTTTTAAAAAATTTTTAAAATCTTTTGAAGTAATTTATTTTTTTAACATTTAAACATTTTTACCCAATTATAAAATTTGGAATATTACCCAAGTTTTACAAGTAGAACAACAAGTACAATTAGTCTAATGTCTGTTTTGAATTTTCAATGGAGAACACGAGTTTGTCTTTATCATGTGATTATTATGAGTTTTCTCTGTTTAAGACAAAGTTGCCATTAGTCTTGTAAAATTCAAATAAAATTTCAAATTTGATAATTGGTTAAAGATATTCAAATATTAAGATTCTTTAAAAAGTTATTCTTAAAACATATAAAATAAAATTGTTATATTATAAGTATTTTTAAATCAAGTTTGTTTATCAATCGTTTTGTTTACCAAAGGTGTTATTATTGTTGAATAATATGTACTTTTTAAATAAAACAAAAGTTGGCAGCAGTAAAGTTCACGAACTGACTGGCTGGAAAAATACGATTACATTTATGATGTAGCTATGACGTCACATGAATTTAGCTCTTTAAACTGTGCAGTTGAGCTTAATTTCAACATTCAATTACAGCCATAATATAATAGTTTAAATCAAATTGTTTAAGTCATATTAACAAATTAAGACTTGACACATTAAACATCATTAACATTGATGGCGTCAAGCATTAAAAAAGCAAGTTAAACAATATCTGCTTCTTTTTTCAAAGAAGAAAAATATATTGTGCTGCCAGATCATTTTTATGTATTGGACTCTAATACACCAAGTTGGCGATAAATAAAGGTGTGGGATAATTTAGGATTCAACCAATTGACGACGAACTAAATTTATAGAACTGCTTTTCCACACAAGAATTCCCATAATTCTGAACCACAGTCAGATGACGAAAGCTATACATCTAAACTCCAACCTTTTTTAATCACCAGTTTTAAAAATAGCAACGCAAAACTGAATCAATTTTAAGTGCTAATTGACAAAATCCCCGATTACTAAGTTCTGTTCTGATTTCCATTTTTTGTTTTGAGTAAGTCAGTCGATCTCTCAACTATTGGAGTAGAAATTAAATGGTTTGAATGTATTATACCATCGAATCTCTCTCTCTCTACTTTCGCGCCAAATCAAAAGTAGTCGTCAATTCAAAAAAATACCGCTAAATGCTGCCATCTTAGTTACAGTTGTGTTCGAACATACGTGGAAATTGTTTTCCCCTCTATTGGCTACATTTCATGACATTTGACGACTTTTTTTTATTTGAAGAAATTGGTCGATGGTATATAATACGTAAATACCAAATTGATTATACTTCTCTAGGTATAACAAAAAAAAAATAGAAATAGAATTTTTTAGGCGATTTGTTGTCCTCTCTTCAGCCGTTGCAGCTGTGTCCCTTTAGCCCTCTCGCTGCATAGTGCTACCTTTGCTACATGTACTTTTCCCGTGGAAATCGCGGGATACTCAATGAGAGGGTTAAATGAGAGTATATGTTATTGCCATCTTTTAAATAATTATAAAATTCTAAATCTCGTTTGACACTACGTGTTCTGAAAATAACAAAATTATATTTATCAACCCTTTTGCCAAAGATTAAAATACTTACTTAATATTCCCTAAGTCTTAAACTCCAACTTAACATGGCCATAACAGTGAGAAAGGTTGGTTCTCTTCTGCTCCGCCTATGAGTTCAATTAATATTTACAAGCGCAGAGGTCGCGAAAGCGATAAATAAGTCGCGAAAGCCGCCAAGGGATTAGCAAGTAATCCCTTTAATGGCGCCGATTGAAAGGGAGCGGCGAACTCGATCGAGCATAGATGGGCTAGCCTTCTCAGAAAATTGGGCCTTAATGGGATAAGCGGAATTAGATTAAAACATTACTTGATGACAATTATTCGCTTAACGTGGGCAAGTGTTAATGAAGTTTCGAATCGGCAGTGCTAAATCTAGAGTAAAGCTCAAAACATGGACGTGAATGAGATATGGCTTTTAATAACGGTTATTAAAATACTTCCATTGCTTGAAGAATAAAATTGTAATGTGTGCATCAAATTTGCAATCGCTTTTAAAATGAAGTACTTTGATATTGGAATTGTACATAGCGAAATGATAAAATCGCATCCTGTGGAAGTGTCACAAAAAAAAAAAACAGAGGATTTATTTTTGCTAACTGAAAACTTTTGCTTATTCTATACAAAGGTTATTTTGCAAAAGTCAAAATCCGCGTCAAATCTAGCATAACTGTGAAATATGTACGAACAGCCCTATAATTCCGTTTCCAACTCATTATCACTACTGAGATTATGAAATAGTCGAATATCAGAGCTCAGTTAGAGCTCGTTCTTAATCACGTAAACAAATTGCATGAAATTAGATTTAAATATATGGAAAAAAATACTGTCTTTCTGTGCAAATTTTTTGCTTTCAACTATCACGTTTCTTCACGTCACAGGGATATGGATCTATAAAAGATCCTCCATCCCCTATCTATCAAGCTGGAGTCCTGAATGGGAAAACCAAGTTCATCGAGTTTGTAGAGAGGAGGATCTTGTTGAATGTTAGGATCAGGCAGGTGGATGACGTAAAAATCTGAGAGGTGTTCTTGATGGTTTCAGTGGGGGAGATCTTGAGGATTTTGGCGGGAAATACTATTTGTTAGATTAGAGGCAACTGCATTGGTTGGTTGCAATAAGTGAGAAAGCTCTCTACTGGCTGCCCTGAAGTTGGGATAATTAGGATGAAAGTAGAAAAGAAAAAGCTTGCCTGGTGAGTGCAGTGATAAAAAAATTAATTGATACAAAGAGTTTACGAATTAAAAATTAAGAAGGGAAAAAACTTAAGAATATTTAAATTGCATTCACCACCGGTGAATGCAAAAGATTAATATTAAGGGAGGTTGTACGAGTTTAGGAGTATTCTCCTAGGTCTTTTAGTGGAATCGTTTAAGTTATAATTTTGAATATCAAATAAATTTAAATTATTAGTATTGAGGAGAATATTAAAAAATTTAGTTGCGAGAGTTTGGATGAAGTTTTTAAAAGGTTTAATGTCAAGAGCTTTATAAATGTAAGTTTCTGGTATATCTACCAGCTCTTGTAATATTTCTGAAATAAGAGTTTTGAGAGACTTCTAGTATTTTAATATTGGTATTAGAGCTGCGTAACCCCACACAGGGCAAGCATAACTTAAGATGGGACGCAAAACAGCAGTGTAGAGAAGTACCTCATTGTTGAAAGTCATTTCAGAATTCCTTTCAAATATCAAATTCTGATCTGTTTTATATATGATTTATATAGTACCTTTGTGTACCTATAATTGGCACATGTTGCCATCTATATTTAGAAAAGCAGCTATTATATTTCCGAATGCACCTTCAGCTTTATCCACGATGTGTCTTATCACTGAATGAGTGAGAGAATATTAACGTCGCACTGTTCAGCTACATGAGGGCCTTTGGCAACGGACCACGTAGTTTTGAACCATGGTCGAGTGACGTGGACGACACCTGAGCTGGCACCCCCTCTCCTAACTACCACACCAACGGATGAGTGAGTGAGTGAGTGAATATT
>BMAV01016112.1:335836-353885 GCA_019973955.1 Trichonephila inaurata madagascariensis | reverse complement strand
ATTTTGAACCATGGTCAAGTGACGTGGACGACACCTGAGCTGGCACCCCCCTCTCCTAACTACCACACCACACCAACGGGAGGACGTTTCAGCTCTCGACAGATTTAACATGCCTCGCGGCCCTACACGGCGGATCTTTAGGGGTACTGGGCGCGAACTCATGACATGCCTGCCATGATCCGATGCCGTGACCACTGGGCTACCGCAGCCCTCACCACACCAACGGGAGGACGTTTGAGCTCTCGACAGATTTAACGACCATTGCTGCCCTACACGGCGGGTCTTTAGTGGTGCTGGACTCGAACTTATGACATGCTTGCCATGATCCGATACCTTGACAACTGGGCTACCGCCTCCACATCTTATCACTGAAAGATTTCAGCCTTTCTATTTTCATCTCTATTAAGTCATTGTTATACACATCATGTAACAAGCGTGGGTTCCAACTGAAAATTGCAGTTAATATCCGAATTATTTCGTGTCTCCTAATCTTCATTGTGATAAACCGCTGTAAGAACGGGGAATTATGGATGCTAATAGGTGATTTTTATTTTTACTATTAATTACGCTTAAAAATGGATTTCGACTATTTAAGGGTAACACACTCGTAACTAAATAGGATCTTGAACAGATTTTTAACTACAAGCAGTTTAAGGTAAAAATTACACTAACAATTAATCATAACTACTTTCGAATGAAACTTATTTCAGGATTTTTTGTCCTGATACCAAAATGAAAATCTGATACCACTGGGTTTGATAACCATACACACGGAATTAGTGTATCTGGCAATTATTTTTACAACACTTTTAATAATTAATACATCATAAGTTAACCGTTTTTTACGATTTTTTAAACACACAACATTATTTACAAATATATGTGATTAAGAATCTTATGAATCTTTCATACACATCTTGTTCCCTCCATTTCTCCATTTCTTCCAATCCATCTTTACCCCGTTTAAAATAAAAACCGGTTTCATCATGCAGCAGCGCCCTCTTTTGACCAATCAAATCGTCTCTACAAGCAAATTATACCTTGTCTAGTATTGTGTAGTATCGCCTTTTATCCTGTTGGTGGTAGCTTGAAGTTGAGTCAGCATGGATTAGACAGCACACCAGAAGCAGTCACACGGACAAAGATTCTACATTTATAAAGATTAAATGGAGCAGGTTTGAGGACGCAGCATCTCTCCTCGAAAACATCTTAAGTAATATTTCTATAGTTTTGAGATTTGATGACTTTTTAAAGGGGGGCAAGGAAAGCAAATTCATGCCTCTTAAATATTCATTGAGCTATTCGGACAGATTTCAAGAACAAGGGCATCACAGATATTTAACCATTGAGGGCTTATCTTAAGAATATAGTTTCGGTCCAAATAGTATCCAACCAATAATGCCATTTCCAGCAGCTTGAAAAGTTTTCGACTTAAAAGAAGAACCATTACTTCATAGAATTTGAGCGGTAGTTATTCACTCTCATCGGCTTGTGCCAACGTAAATCTGGACTTGTCAGTCCAGGCATCTTTCTCCTTCTCAGTGCCTATTTTTTAATGATCAATACAAGATTTGCATCCTGTGATGTATAGTCAAAGGAGGTAAGCTTGTGAGACGGCAGTTTCTGTACTTCATAGCAAGGAAATGATTATGGCAGCATGGTTACTCACGTTTTCTTATGCATTAGCAAAGATCTATGCACATTTTGCCCAAAGATCTTTCACATAATAGTACATCTGTTCAGTGGCATACGCAAGGATGGGGTTTGGGGGAATTGAGATCAACCCTCCATAGAGCTACATATTTTTGAGTTTAACCATGGGTATTAACTCTTGGTGCTTTCATCTACATGTTTTTATTAAAATTGTAAGCCCTTATGAGAGGTATATGCATACTACTGCTTCTGTCCACTGTCACTGTACAAGCTAGGCAAAGGTGGCCTCAATCATTCATATTCTGTAATTCACGGTAGTTATTTTTTGCGAAGATGGCTATATCGGAATGCATACACTCACAATAGAACCATATCGCTTCATCGCATCCGAGGAGGAATGAAATATTCATCGAATGACGACAATTTGTCAACGATCCATCCAATGTATTAAGATCTTCTGTCTTAACCATACTTTGCCTTACTATTACTGATTTCCGTCATATTATTCTTTACAATGTCAGATAGCTGCATATGGCATTCAGTAACGTCTTAAGATTTTACTAAACCCTGGACACATTTGCAAATGTGGATCCCACCTGGGACCGTTTTAGGACGACAGTGTATTGCAGTTGTTGCCAAATATTCGTACAAACGGTAAAGTGTAACAAATTAATGTGCGTGACTCACAATCTCCCAAATTTAGCACAAAACGTCTCAACCGACTGCCGCCTTTCGATTAAATGGTGATGTATGATACGGTAGGCCTAGGCTTAGATAGATCGATACACGACAAAATATTGCAGTCTTGGTGCTGTTGCCAGTTGATATATAGTTCGAAATTCCCAGTGTTTCGGAGAATATGCCCGAGAAGACATTTTATGATTAAAATTATTTAGATCATGGTCTTATTAAGGCTGAATCGAGGCCACCTGCAGGTCCAGTTAATCTATGCCTTAAAACTTCCCTGGCGACAAATGTTTTTTTTTAACAAGTAAGAATTGAAGTAATACAATTGTAAAATGCCAAATATATTTCTAATTTAGTTGCTCTTTAGCGTGCATTATATTCCTATTAGAAATTGTTCACTGAATCCACAGTAACCACATTCTGTTTCTGAGAGAAATTTTTTGACAGTTGAACAAGGAATATATTCAAATATGTTAATAAGTGTTTGTGTGCATATAAATGGAGTATAGCAGGTCTAGTTTTATCTTTCGAAAAATTTTCTATTCCTCACTCAAATGTCAGCCAACTTTTTTCAAAGAGAGAATGTGGCTACTATGTATTCACTTAACATCTTCCGATACAAACTGAAATACTCTACAAAAGAAAACGACTCTAATTAATCGACAATTTAATTAATTACTACCCAGAACATTTTGTAAAAAGTAATTAGATCCAGACACAATTAATATCTAAAAATACACCCCACCGAAAAAGAACTCCAACCAAATGCCTTTTTTTCCCCACCCGCAAAAACGAAAAGGACCTACTTGATCATTAATCACGCATTTTTTTCCATCCAGAATTAAATGTTTTCCTACCATATTCGTCATCTGCCTTGTACGGATGATAAAAGACACCGAAGGCTCTCCGTCATTTTGGACAGGGCAGATGAAAGCAAAAAGCACAAAAAAAGGGTGAAATATCGCCACTAATCACTAATCGCCAAGCAACTGCCTCCCAGAGGGTAAGACTGGCGCGCGTTTGACTTCATCGGTCGTATCACCTGTGGGAATTGGGGAATTCATTTTGCAAATTGCCGATCAATATAGATGGTGACAGGACGACCTTCCACTTTGTTTGTCCGGACGGAGAAGAATTCCCAAAACGATGGGGATGATGAAGCGCGATTCATCAGTGTGTGGACACGTTGCGCAGAAATTCGAAGGGTATCTTTTCGCTAATGGAGGATTCTATCGCCGAAGAGTTGAGGTTTTGGTAATAATGGGAATAGAGCTTTATGGATGAACAGAATAAAGAGATGTTTTATTGAGCTAACAGCTTGATAGGGAATTTTTTGGTAACATTCGCAATGACTATCCTCATAAGTGGCATTTTATTTCTGGCATTTTTAAGAGTTTATTATTATTTTTAAGAAAGGCTTCTTTATTGTTTTTTTTACCACTCTTTTATTTATTAAGTATAGTAGTGATTACATATATCATTTTTATATGAATTTTTGGCATTGTAGACGTTTTATGGCCGTATTGATGTACTGATGGGTTGTTAAGTTTGCACTTCGAAGCAACACGACCACAGTAGCGCACACAAAAATTTTTCAAGGGAGGGGTCCAGGGTCGAAAGTCCACCATTTTGGTATCATGCTCCATTACGCCACCCAGCATATTCTTTTGATTTTGTCGATTTTCGGGAACAAAAATAATACAAAATTAATTATTGAATAAATAATTAGCATTAATTAATAAAATTAACTATTAATAACTAAAACACATAATTAAATTTTACGTAATATATATGTAGGATTATTACCAATCGAAAAAAAATCAAAGGCCATGGGGGGGGGGGGTTCGGACCCATAAGACACCCCCCCTTGTGTGCGCCTCTGAACACGACAGTTATTGGCAACGAACCACGTAATTTTGGTCAAATAACAAGATGAAATCTAAATTATATATATATATATATATATATATATTTATAACGTCCCATTTAGAAACAACGTGGGGGCCACGGTAGCCTAGTGGTTATGGTTAAGAACTCGTTGTAGGCGTGCCATGAGTTTGAATCTTGAACTGAACTGAACTCAGTGGCTCAACAGCCCATGAGGACCAAGACCTATTGTGCCTATCTCAGTTTACGTGAGCTTAAGCACTGAGGTGCATGTGCAGATGTTTCGATCAAGTGGTCAGTCTGACGCGAAACCCCCAATTTTCAGTTCCTAAGCAAGCTTGGTACTTATTTATTGACCCTCTGAAGGGATGAAAGAATGAGTCGACCTTGCCCAGCCCGGGATTTGAACCCCGGATCTGGGGTGTGAAAGCGCGATACACTACTACTCAGCCACTGAGTTCATATCCTGGAGCCACACTGAAATACAGACCATGTAGAAGGTTTGATGAACGTTAAATCCATCGCGACTCCAAGTCATTCCGGGCTGCGGTAACCCATTGGTCAAGGTATCATGGCAGGCATGTCATGAGTTCGAACCCAGTACCACTACAAACCCGACGTTTAGGGCAGAGATGCACGCTAAATCTGTCGAGAGCTGAAACATCCTCCCGTCGGTGTGGTGTGGTAGTTAGGAGAGGGGGGAGCCAGCTCAGGTGTCGTCTACGTCACTTGACCATGGTTCAAAATTACGTGGTTTGTCGCCAAAAGCTATCGTGTAGCTGAACAGTGCGACGTTAATATTCTCCAAATCATTCCCTTGACGTGGTGTGGTAGTTTAGAGAGGGGTGCCCACTCCAGTGTTGTCCTCGTCACTTGACTGTAGTTCAAAATTGCGAGATCCGTCGCCAGTAGTCCTCGTGTTGTTTTATACTGCGGCGTAAGTAAATACTCATTCACTGAAACAACTCTAGAGTTATTGACGATTGATCTCATAAGTTTGTACCAGGATTAATAGACATATAAACTAGCACCTTAGTCTTCAAACTTTCCCTCCATACTATGGTCAGAGGTAGCCCCGTGGTCGTGGTCACGAACTCGCGGCTGGCGTTACTGAATCGTGAAATTAAAATTTAGTGCCACTGAAGACTAGCCGTATAAAAGGGCTGAAGCACGTTAAATCTGACGAGACTTATAGAAGTGGTGTAAAGGTTCAGAGTGAAAAATCAGCTCTGGTGTGATCCGAGGTTTAGCTCTGACTTGAGCGAGGTTCAAAATTACGAGGATTGTTGCCATTAGCCCCTTTGTTGCCTTATAGTGCGATATTAACATAACTCTCAATCACTCAGGATAAAAAAAAGACCACATGTTACAGAATTTTCATAAAAATTTAAATTTAACTAAACTAAACTAATGGATCGAATAAGTAGAGAATTTTGTTTTCTAACTCTTTCAGAAAGTATTCTAAGCTAAGCCTCTCCCTCACACCAAAAACAGTATTATGTCAGAAAATTTCAGGATAAATCAGTATAGTGGGGGTTCTTAGGTAAAAAGATGCAAAGTGGCTTACATAAATTTGAGATAGCGAAGGAAAAAAAAATAAAAATAAGATGCTTTTGCATAATGCAAAAAAATGAAAGTATACTTTCAAATATTTTGCAAATCGCTTTACGCTAAACAGTATCTTCAAATGAGAAAATTCTCACTAAGTAGATAAGTTTTTTGTTTCAGAAAATGCTGAAATTTCACCAAAGCATTTCGACTCGTGTACAAAGAAAGGGCTCTATAGAACACTATAAGGGAATATCACATATATTCTAAGAGAATATTTATACTCTGAGAGAATAAGCATAAAAGAAATCTTTCCTTTCAACTTAGAGTAGTGTAATATTTTTTAAAAAATAAGGAGTTAATTTTGATAGAATAATTTTACTATTTATGTATAAAAAGATGTTTATTTATCACAATTCACAATTATCTGTACCAACATTGTGGAAATAATTATTTCTCGGAAAAACTTCATTTAAGATAACGACTAAAAAGAAATGTACTAACAATCGCGTTGATACCAAAAATATTATTTTATTTAAATTGCTTAAAAATGCTGCTTGTTTTTAAAAATTCTATATTTTTTCTAGTGAGTGAATATTAGCGTCACACTGTTCACAGCTCCACGAGGGCTTTCGGCGACGGACCACGTAATTTTGAACCATGGTCAAGTGACGAGGATGACACATCAGCAGGCACCCCTCTCCAAACTACCACACCACAACAACGGGAGGACGTTTCAGCTCTCGATAGATTTAATGTACATCATTCCCCTACACGGTGGGTCTTTAGTGGTAATGCCATCCGTGACAAGCCATCCACGATCCGATACCTTGACCACTCGGCTACCGCGGTCACTATATTTTTTTCCTATTGTGCTTTTTATTGCTCTTTCTATGAGTGGATAGTTTATTTTAAGGGATATTATTCCTAATACCTTACAGTTTTAGAAACAAGAGATAATATTAGATTACTTTACCAAAATCTAATAATGGTAAAAATAAATAAAAATCCCAAGGAAATCGAATCTAAAATAAAGAAAATGAAGTTTTAAATACCATTTAAAATTTACTAACGCGAACTAGTGGAGGAAAGCTATAATCTTCAAACTCCCACCACACCCGCCTTTTCCTATCTGGAATTATACTCGTTAAAAAAACCCCTCAAAATTTGGTGGAGGGTGCCTCCCACTCATCATTGGTATGCAGGTAATAGACCCGGTTTGGCACTAACCTTCATATGTGACAGATGCTTTCAGACTACACTCTCTCGTCTTGCTAGTGGTCGCATCAAGTAGTGCCTTTCATTCTCAGCGAACAAAAATTTCTTCTCAGTCTGTGCAAGGTGTCAAGATCACGTGGCTTCCCCCGAACACATAATGCAATACATGGATCTCACAAGCAAAGATATCTACGCTGAACCCCTTCTCGTACTCGACTTCTTGAGAGTCAACAATTTAATTGTTCTGGTCTGACTTAGTCAGACCCTGGAGGATTAGCAACAACATATTAAATCCTCACAAAAATAGTTTGTGTGTTATAGGCTAAATTATATCACACACATCCTGATCACACTAAGTCAGCATTTACCTGAAAATTGTATCAATTTTATCAAATGCCTAATTTCAAAACAATAGGCATTATAAGAAACAGAGTAAAATCTCAACAATTCCGACTCCCATTATATATAGAAAACAACAGTTAATTTTTACTAAAAATGCTAACAACGAAAAACTAAAATAAATATATTCCAAACAAATCCAATATAAGTCAAGCAAATGAGTATCATAATACGATTTCTCTGTAGAAAGCACAACTTTAACAGTGAAACATTTTAAAACTGCTACAATGTCTGGGCAACGGAAACAAAGAAACAATTGAAACGCCAAGAATAAAAATGTTTCAAATGGAATATTTCATAAATGTGCAGAATGAAAAATTAAAACTATTCATATTGTGCAACATTTTTTACTCCTGCTGTAAAAATAATGGCAAAGATGTACAATATTCCAGATTCTTTGAAGTAATATAACTGTCTGAAACAGCACTTAAAATTACAGATTTGAAGCTCGCGATCTAATAAAAGGGAAAAAATTTTAAGAATTACTTTCCACGATTGCGGTTATCTGGCGTATAATTTTCCGATTTACTATCCGTTCAAGTCGGTTGCAACAATTAATGCGTCAATATCTTATCTTTTATTCGCCAATTCCATTCGACGCCCAAAGGAAATGGGAGCCATAAATGGAAAGTAATTGCTCCTCTTTTGAAAATTTTCGCCATTAATTAGCCAATAAATAGCGCCAAGAGCGAGCGTTAAAGTGCAACATCGACACGAGCACAATGAGTTTAAGGAAAAAAAACGATCGTTTTTATCCGCTATTAAATCTGGCTATGGGAGTAGTTGTGGTCGATAATTGTCTTTAAAATAGAAATTAGGGTGACAAGGATTAAAAACTTCAACAAAGAGGAGGGGGAAAAAAATTTAATCCTTATATATTTATTGGAGTTTCTTTCCTCCTCCCCTCCTCCTGATCTGGTTTTAGAATTTTTTTTTCTTTCTTTAAGTATTCGAGAAAGTAAATATGGCGGGAAAAAAGTTTCGGGATATAAAAACAAATCAAGGCGAAATACGTAAATAAGAAAAAAAAGTTGGCGGAGAGGGGGGAGCTGGTTTAAAAGCTGTGGAGTACGGGGGGGGGGGGAGGATGGGGTGTCGTTTGATTTCTGGCTGGGGCGTTATTCTCTAATTGAAGCCATTGGGAAAATTACTCAGCAGATGACTCTCATCATGAACCCCTTCCTTTAGGGGGAGGTGGACAAATTAATAAAAAGTTCATTTCGTTATAAACGAAAAATAGAAAAAAAAAATATGCTTCAAATATCCACACCGAAACTTTGAAGATGCAGTTTTTTAAGAGAGAAAAATAATGATGAGTTCTTTACCTGAATGATTGATTGATCAATTAAATGAAGGTTCTGTCGACAGCGTCCCTCGTAAGTTGTTTCCTTTACTAAATCAGCTAATACAGGCATTTATACAAGTATAATGTGTGCAAAAATTAATTTCTTACAGTCTCAATACAAATTAACAGTAATGAACTCTTATAAAAAAATTTTATTTTATAAATTCTAGAACTAAATTGTAAATAAAGCTATTTTTAGCAAACCATTTCTGGTTTCTGTTTTGCTGGCCCCCCCCCCCTATTATTTTGTAATTAATACAATTTTATATTTATGTTCAAGTACTAATAACCTATGCTTTTCGATGAGGAAGGAATTTGTAAAGGAACTTTAATAAAAGAAAATATTTTTATGGTTCATAGAATTTTTTTTTATATAACTTAGAAAAATTATACTTTTTTTAAAAAATCAGCTCAAGAAATTCTGTATTAGTTATTTTATTTTATTAGCCTTAAGCCAAAGCTGATTTTAATAACTTAGTGCTATATGTTACCTGTCAGATCTCATACACTTAGTCTTTCCCTTAGTGTAGTGGTTCTTAAACTGTAGCCCACAAATCTCCGTGTATCCCCAGCGTGTTTCTAGGGCAGCCTTGACACTCATGACACAGTGTGGCATGTCTGAGCTGTAGGAGTGACCCGCGAAGGCTTATTGAAGAATTAAAAAAATTTATTAGGTATCGTCCTCGTCACTTGACCATGGTTCAAAATTACGAAGTCCGTTGCCAAAAGCCCTCGAGTAGTTGAATAGTGCGACATTAATATTCACTCACACCAGGGCCGTTATTTAACCTCCCCGGTGTTCTTCCCAACTATTTTCAGAGCAACCCCTCCATCAGTTCTTACCTTGTCAGTTTTGGTTAGGAAAAGATTTTCCCTTAACTCTCTTACTCTTTTCCCTTTCTTTGTTTTAGCTGTTTGGACACTCTTTCCATTATTCGCCACCCGTAGACCCTTGGTGCCCAGGCCAGGCAACCGAAAGGAAAAAAATAGTGAAATGGTTTGACCACTCATGTTCATTTTTTACCTAACGGTATCACAGACCATTTTGTATATTAGTACAGTAAGTTCATGAAATCGTTTGTAAATACAGTATAGAGTATGCATTATAGAATGAACTGTTTTCAATTTGTTAATTATCATCTTTTTTATTGTTTATCGTTTTACTTTCTTTTTTTTTAGGCATCCTTATTCTTTGTTGAGTCGCTGCCTTGCACTGCTACAGTAAAGGTTTCCTTCGAGCTTTTAGCATTGCAAAATTATTAATGACAACATTTTAATCAATTTCCATTGTAGAATCATTTTGAGTGTGTACATCAAACTGTTAAGCTTTTCTTTTTCCATAGTAAATCTCATTTAAATCTTTACTCTCTTAACATCAGAAATGCTTTTATTACGACTCACTAGCGGGTGTGTGGTTCGCTCGCTGTAATTTTATTTTATTTTTTTTCTTCTTTCGCCTTCAAGTTTTTTTGCGCACTCAAACCTTTTGAGCCTTAGGCACATGCCTAAGCGAAAAAGTGGCCATATGACTCACACCAGGGGTGGCTCTAAGGCCGGACAAACCGAACCCCTGCCCGGAACGGCAAATTTTAAAGGCGGCATTTGCATCAAATTTGAAAAATATTTTTTGTTACAAAAAATTTTATATGTTTTCTAAAGTTATTATTGGGTGTGAATTTGGAGTTTCATTTAAGGTATCCAACTACGTTCGAAAATGTGACTTTAAAAAATCGCATAAATGGATAATTTTCATGATATTTAGTGTCACTTAGATTAGACTACATGTATAAAATTGTTTTGAGGACATTTTAACAAAAAGCAATTATTTAAATACAATATTTCGGCAAAAAATTAACTTAGAATAACCTTTTTTCAAAATGTTCTCTTTTTGTGAAAAATGCTTCTATTAAAATAATATTTTGACTGCATATAGCTCAGACCTCTGTACAGAGACTCAACTATGATTTTCAAAAAATTCACAATATTTTCAGAGTTACAACCCATTGAAATATATAGTTATTGGCGTTTTTTTCTTAAAATTTTCCCCTCTGTTGTAAAATATGGATAAACCCACTTCTAAGTTATATATTTCAAAAATTCTTGTTGAGCCTCTGTACAGAGGTCTGAGCTATAAACAGGGAAAATATTATAATAGAAACATTTTTCACAAAAGGAGAATATTTTGAAAATGGGTCATTCTATGTTCCTTTTTTGTCAAAATATTGTACTTAAATAATTTCTTATTGTAATACTATTCTTAAAACAATTTTATATACATTTTCTAATCTAAATATTATAACTATTATCCATTTATACGCTTTTGCAAAATCACGGTTCCGAACGTAGTCGGATACCTTAACGTATCTTATTCTTTTATTTGTATTTTTAATGACAGTTTTCTTTTATCTTGAAACTTGAAGGGTTCGAGGCGGGAGTATAGGTTAAAGCATGAAATTTAATGTCTACACATCTTTCACTTCTTCTCTATCCCGGAGTGAGGTCACAACGGAGAGATTCCTTTCCTCCTCACGATGCCTGATGTCAGCTATCCAAAAGGGTACAAGTGTAATAAGAGATTTTAGTAGATAGAGAGCTACAGGAGATGTTTTTATTTTAGCGTTAAGTGTAATTCACTGGAGTAGCTAGTTCTGAGTTGACTCCATATCATAACTGCTTCGGGCCCTTTTATAGAAATGAAAGGCTTGTTAGTGGTACTGTAGTTACACATGTTGGGGCCCCTGCATCTTAGAGGCCCCGTATCATTGATACAGCTGATACTGCTGTAGCTACCCTCCTGGTGTAGTTACTATAAGTTAAAACAAACGCTTATGATCCCTACCATCAGTAGACTATTTTTCGAAAAAATCGACCTGCTTAAATGGACGATTCTTTCTCTTACATTTCACTCGTTTGGAATAATAACAAGTAATTATGTTCTTAATTTTAAATTATTTTGAATTTTGTAAGACTTAAAATAATATATATATGTCAGGTTTGAAAAGTTAACTTCAAAATTAAGTAAGTAATAAATAAAAATAGAGCGAACTCTCTTTACCATCGTGTTAGGATTTGTTGGTAAATAAGCCTATTTAAAGGTGAAGCGAGCGCTGACGAAGAAGAACGCATACTCGAAAAGGCTTAGCTGGTGACTCCTCGACGAATTGTTTGTCATTGTTCTACTCGGTTGCGCGCCAAAAGGCCGCCATGTTGGATTTTATGTGATTGAAGCAAAATAAATAAGTTATTATAGAGATGATGCCTTCCTCATTTTACCAGCAGGCCTGGGGCCTGACATATATATATATATATAGAGTCCTAGAGCAGTTTTGTCCGGGGCGGCAAAACTGCTATAGAAGCGGCCCTGCTCACACACTCACTCGGAACCTTTAAATCAGTCAGCCCTGTGTTGTGGCTCAGGGAGGGATGTTCAAAATCTCTTGGGGTCCACAATGTCAGGCTGGTGCATAAAAGAGGTTCGCTGCTATCAAAAGTTCGAGAACTGCTGCCCCAGTGCTTGTCCATTAAGGGATCTCAAAATGGTTAATTATAAAAAAAGACCTGAACTTGAAAAATATAAATATGTAATCGACCCCTTTCCAGCATTCGGAAATGAGATCGGGGATGTGCCAATAACCGTTGAATTATGTTGTCTGTTGTTGTCGTTTCTGCGGTTACGGCGTGCCCCTTACATATTACAAACTGTTCATTCCCACCCCACATTTGCCTTCCCTCCCTCACCCTTTTTTAATATTAATAAAGAAAACTGCATTTCTTGCTGTCTGGCTTTCTTTTGAATATCTACAGGCAAAAACTCTGTGTGGAAGAAAAGTTAATATGTTTGGGCATCATTTCAACAATATCCGATTTCACATCTTCCGCACAAAGTTTTGATGTATGGGGAACGTTTAAAATTCCTCTTTATGATTCTACTTACTCAGGGTTCGGAGTAAACTTTGAATATTTACTGTGAAATCTGTGGTACAGAATTAATTGATTCAGTTCCGTCAATGGACTGGGTCTGTTGGAGTTGGCAATAAACATCCCCAAACGGTGAATTGGGGTTTATATTTGTTTCCCTAATGTTTGGATATTAGAGTGCTCATATATTACGGATATTAATTTTCCTCCTGAAAAAAAACCTATGTATATTTTCGTTGAATTACAGCTGAGAATAAAAAGATAGTGTATTGGAATACTTTTTATTTCGCTTCGCTTCGGAACAACATGAAATACTATTCTAAGTCTTTTTTGTTTTTTTAAGATCTAAACTTTTACTGGCGCCTGAGAACTTTTCGTAAAACATAAAATAAGTTTTTTTTTGCACTAAAAATTAATTAAATTTTCATAAATAAATAAAGTTATTTCATACTAAATTTATTTCAATAGATTCACACAACTGAATGTCCCTATCTGGTTGATAAGAATTGACGTATTTACTCGAATCTAAGCCGCACACCTTCCTTCCCTCCTCACTTGCACGACAGCCTAAGATGAGCCTTGGCCTTCTCATGAAGCCTTTTCCAGGCCAGTCTTATTCCTGCTAGTGTTCTCCAGTTCCTAGTTCTCAAAACCAGGGGATCTTTTTCCAGGCCATCAATCCATCTAAGATTTAACCTGCTCTTTCTTCGTGTTCCAATTGGTTGAGCATTGAAGACTTTTTTAGAGGTGTGGTCTTCGTTCATTCTGATAATGTGACCTGCCCATTTAATTCGTTGTATTTTGATGAAGTTAAAAATGTCAAATTCTTTAAATGATTGATAGAGTTCTAAATTTGATCTTCTTCGCCATGTTCCATTTTCCTGAATTCCTCCAAAAAGGAATCTTAAAATCTTCCTTTCTGAGATACTTATCACGTTTTCATCTGTTCGAGACATGGACCAAGTTTCATATACATACAGTGGCGCACACAAGGGGGGGCCCTGGGGGTCCGGACCCCCTCCCCCAAAGCCCTTGATTTTTTTTTCCGATTAAATTATAATTCTAAGTATACAGTACGTAACATTTAACTAAGTATTTGTATTAATGATTAATTTTATTAATTAATGCTAATTAATTATTCAATAATTAGTTTTTTACTGTTTTTTGTTCCCGAAAATCGACAAAATCAAAAGAAGCATGATACAAGAATGGTGAACTTTCGACCCCGGGGGCGCGGCCCCCTCCTTGAAAAATTCCTGTGCGCGCTACTGCATACATACATACATACATAAGTTAATGCTGATCTTAAAAGACTTTTATACAATAGAATCTTTGTTTTTCTTTTGATTAAATTTAAATTTGATATATTTTCGTATTCCATTAAGATATATATTAGCCGTAGTAATTCTCTTTTAGATTTCAGTAGTGCAATCGTTTCTATTGTTAATTTCCGAACTTAAATGAGTGAAGCTGTCAACAACTTCAAGTCTGTACTCCAATTTTAAAATAGGAATTGTTAAAACGTGACTTAGTGCAAGGCATGTATTTGGTCCTATTCTCATTGATTTTTAGTCCCATCCTAAGGACCTCTTTCTCTAAAGATAAAAAGGCCTGTCTAAGTGCAGTGGGTGTTCGAGCGATTATATCAATATCAGCAAAAGCCAACAACTGTATCGATTTATTAAAAATATTTCCATTGGTATTGATATTGGAATCTTTTACCACTTTTTCTAATGCTAGATTAAAGAGAAGACACGCCAGTGCATCTCCCTGTCGAACGCCATTTTTTTTATTTCCAATGGGTCCGAAAAATCATTCTGCACCTTGAGCACGATGTTTGTCTCAGTTAATGTCAGGCTTATTAGCCTTATTAACTTTTCAGGGATTTTAAACTAAGCCACACCCCGAATTCTGAAACTTTTTTCGTGAAAAAATGTTTTCATCGATTTTAGGCCACACCCCCAATTCTTTACTCGTTTGAGACATTAAATAAAAATAATAAATAAAAATTGTGTAAAATATTCATCAATATCCGATTTAAGAAAAAATTAATGAGAAATAATAAGAAGATAATAATTTATTTCACCAGAATTAAAAACTATGAAATACATGCATGAATCTCTGTAATTACTCTAAACGTCAGTATGTTTCAAAAATGTTTCGAAAAAGATTCGTCTCTCCCATAATATGTTGACATCGTCAGTTTCCCATACAATGTCGTCCTCGGTGCCATCCAATATATTTGTTATCCAATACTTATTTTTAAAGAATGTGTTATAGAAGAATGTAAAAGAATTATTAAGGTATCCGACTACGTTCGGAACCGTGATTTTGCAAAAGCGTATAAATGGATAGTATTTATGATATTTAGTGCCACTTAGATTACAAAATGTATATAAAATTGCTTTAACAATAGTATTACATTAAAAAATTATTTAAGTACAATATTTTGACAAAAAATAAACATAGAATGACCCATTTTCAAAATATTCTCCATTTGTGAAAAATGTTTCTATTATAATGATATTTTGCTTGTATATAGCTCAGACCTCTGTACAGAGGCTCAACTAGAATTTCTGAAATATATAACTTAGAAGTGGGTTTATCCATGTTTTACGACAACAGAGGGGAGAAATTTTTTAAAAAAAACGCCGACAATTATTTCAATGGGTTGTAACTCTGAAAATAATGTGAATTTTTCAAAAGCCATAGTTGAGCCTCTGTACAAAGGTCCGAGCTATATGCAGTCAAAATAGTATTATAATAGACGCATTTTTCACAAATGGAGAACATTTTGAATAAAGATTATTCTAAGAATTTTTTGCCGAAATATTGCATTTAAATAACTTTTTTTTTTTGTCAAAATGTCCTTAAAACAATTTTATACATTAATTCTAATCTAAGTGACACTAAATATGAAAATTATCCATTTAAGCGCTTTTTTAAAATATCGGTTCCGAACGTAGTTGGATACCTTAAAGACTGTTGAACAGTTACAAGCAAAAGTTATATCATTTTGTTTACACCATCAACGTAAATTTGTTTCATCCGTATCAAATTTTCAGTGGTCTTTGTTCTGTTTCCATTCTTTTCTGAAAATAAAATGGCCTCCCTTTTTATGCTTGCGTCATAGAGAACTCGTCTTATATGATGCTATTACCGATATCTCTGACGTTTAGGTGAACAAAAAAAAAACGTACACAAAAGAATTTCATAAATACGAGCAGACATCGATGTTCAGGATAGGCTGAATATTTGGAAATAAACTGCGGAATGGAATAAGTCATTGATGCAAATGACCAGCATAGAATGTTACATTTTTCCTTTTGAAAGGTGTTGAAACTGAATTTTTCCCATCTAACAAATGATTTGCCTTTTATTCTAAGCCACACCTGAATTTTAGTAGCATTACAAGGGAAAAATGGTGCGGCTTAGATTCGAGTAAATGCGATAGTTACAGGTGACAAATCTCGCAATCTTGAACGACGATCAACAACAAAAAAAGACTAAACAGCTATTTTATTTACCTAAGTTCTACATAACATTGTGGTCGCGGTAGCCGAGTGGTATAGGTATAGGTATCGGATCGTGGCTTGCCTTGTCACGAGTTCGAGCCCAGAACCATTAAAGACCCACCGTGTAGGAAACTATGCACGTTAAATCTATCGAGAGCTGAAACGTCCCCCCGTTGGTGTGGTAGTTAGGAGAGGGGATGCCAGCTCAGGTGTCGTCCACGTCACTTGACCATGGTTCAAAATGACGTGGTCCGTCGCCAAAAGCCCTCGTGTAGCTGAGCAGTGCGACGTTAATATTCAATCAATCTACATAACATTATGTTTATCTTTTCCTAAGACTGCTATCAACTCAGTTTCATTTATGGTGTAATATCACTCGTTGATCTGCTTAGTGATCTCTAGTGAAAGTACAGCGTGTTCGCGAAAAAGATTGCACCTTTTTTATAAAAATTTCTCTAGTTTTTTTCTGAAGTACTATTAGAATATTTTATTAAACCAGAAGTTATATGTAATATATCAAAGTTTTTTTTTGCACCAAATTTGTACTTTACAAAGATTTATTATGGATGATCTGCGTGACACGGCGATATTCCATTTCCATCCATACTCGCACTAACATGTCTTTTGTAACGGCAGAAAAAGAATGTACCCTTTTTCTTTATTTTTTTCTAGGTACCCAGTGTGTAAAAAGTGGTGAAAATTGGCCTGAAAGCTACCAGATACTCCATGTTTAGAAATATCCACCTTTCCTGTTTGCACAAAATTGTCAACATGGCGCCCAACAAACCTTAGAAGGCATTTTATGCTGTGGAATACGCAAAAATAATGTTTGTTATCACAGTTCAACGCAACTTTCGGCGACAATTTTGAGTCGATCCGCCGGACAAGAACTCAATTAAACTTTGGCATACACAACTAATAGAGACAGGTTGCCTATGCAAAAGCATCGGGCAACCGCGTTCGGAGGAAACATTTCATAGAATTCGGCAATCTTTCGTTGAGTATCTAGTAGCTTTCAGGCCAATTACCCCAACTCTCTACACGCTGGGTATCCAGGAAAAAAATAAAGAAAAAGGGTATATTCTTTTTCTGCCGTTACAACAGAAATGTTGGTGCGAGTATATGGATGGAAATGCAGTATTGCCTATTTATCTGCCGTGTCACTCAAGGAGCCCATATTGAATCTTTGTAAGATACAAATTTGATATAAAAAAGGAGTGTATGGGCTTATATATGACCACACAATAGGAATGATAACTTCAAATTTTGTAATGATATTTCAGGGATTAGTTAGGTGAATAAAAAACAAGGGGATATTAGTATTGTCCTATAAAATTATTTATTCATAGGTATGTACTCATATTTTTTGCGAAATATACAATCATATTTGTGAATTAATTGTATTCTAAGAAGAAAATAATAGGTTTATGGTGGCTGAAATAGGTTATGGATACTTTAGATTCAAAATTATTTAAATATCTAAGAAAAACTCCGTCGAGCGTTGTTCCGTACTTTGTCGTTCTTTCATTTGGATCATTTGACATAATTGAATTGAATTATGATTTTAAAAAATCTACTAAAGGCTTTGAGATTTGCCTTTTGAAAAATCTACATTAAAATACCCACGTAAAATAATAGGCAATTTGTTCAGAATAGTTGATCCGGCTTCACATAGTGCAGGCAACTAAATTTTTGTGATTGAATTCGATAATTTTCTCTACACCTTGATTTGGTGAAATACAAATAGTAACCATTAGAATTATTTGTCCATTTTCTGCTCTACATTTCTCTGCACAAATTTCTCCGATACATAAAGTGACATAAATTGTCGTATCTCCCTTATTTTTATATATAGCAACTCCACCAGCTCTGTGATTGT
>BMAV01016112.1:314674-328563 GCA_019973955.1 Trichonephila inaurata madagascariensis | reverse complement strand
GACGAAGCAAAAAAAAGAATCAAAATTTGCCTCCATAGGGTTGTCTACAAAAAACTTCAAAACAATGGGTCAGTGTCTGAGGTGGTCAACATCCATTTCCCCCTGGCGGCACAGAGGGCAACAAGCAGAATCCTTTACTCCAGTGTTTCTCAAACTTTCAATATTTGCGACCTAATATTCAATCATAAATTTTCTTCACGCCCCCCTCCATACAATAACAATGTATTGAATTCAATAATACTATACTTTGACACTAAAACTACAATACGACTTTAACCACTTAAGAGTCATCGGCGTATATAAACGTCTCACTCAGCCAATGCTTTAAATGCCCCGGACGTATATATACGTCTTTCCGAAGTACTAACTTTTCCGTGCATTGCTATCCATAAAATTATTCCGAAGACTTTGGAATGCTATGAAAGGACCTTGACAGTGTTTGCGACGGATTTACTTATTTCAGAAGATTTACTTATATATTATTCTTTTTCTACCCTCCCCCCCCAATACAGCACATACGCTCGCTTACGTGTTAAAGGTTGGCATTGGGGAGCGAATCATGTAATTTTTAATCGGCATTTAAGGGATTAATAATCAAGATGAGTGTTAATTTTTGCATATAATTTTTTATACGACAAGCCTATGGGGTCACTGGTATCACGTCTCCCTAGGGGGCGCGCCCCACAGTTTGAGAAACAATGCTTTACTCCAATGCGATGTAAATGCCTCTACAAATAGTCATATCCAGTAAGTAAATGAAAGCACGTAACTCCAACAGATCGAGGCAGGGAACTGGAGACTCTACCACTTTTGTTAAGCAAGATGTTCCACTTTTTACCTGCAGCTGCATCACCATACTGGGAAACTCTATTAATTTGCAGTTTACTGTAAATGAGTCTTTTGATGTTACGTAGAGGCAAAGGAGAGTCAGGTTGTGGGACATGAGAGATCCTGCTTTAGCAAGCCTATCTGCTTTCTCATTTCCGGAAATGTTGCAATGGCTGGGAATCCACTGGAGGGCAAGGCTCTCTCTAGACTTCCCAAGTTCAATTAACTTCTTTCTACGGGAAGGAACTCTAGTGTGCGTTTTCATTATACACTCTATAACAACAACAAAAAAAAACGACGCACCAAGAAGAAGTTGCCCGATTGTAATGAAATTTCGTATGCAAAGACATATGTACCGAACATTCAAATGATTAAAATTTGGAGTACAATGAATGAATAGTAGGAGCTACAGCGCATCGAAACTGCGCACTCAGCAGGTGTCTATAAGAAGCGATTCTCAATCTGATGGTCAAAATTGCAGTTGCATTGAGATGTAGGATACCTTTGAACAACTAAAAAAAATGACTTGCCACAGAATTTGAGCTCATTACGAGCAACTGTCAGAGTTTGAAAGAGGTCGTATCATTAGACTGAATGAGGCAGGTTGGGCAAATCGGAATATCGCTCGTCATATGGGTTGAAGTTGGGGCCATTAGAAGATGCTGGCAAGAATGGGTGGACAATGGCAGATTTCAGCGTCATGAAGGTAGCGGTCGACCTAGGGCCACAGCAGATCGGGATGACAGATTGATGTCAAATCAGCTGTCGCAGCGCATGATTCATCATTATGAACCAACAGACGTGTGACCCGCACACGAATGTCCACCATGACCATTCACAGACGGCTGATAGAGCGAAATTTAAGCTCGTATCGACCGCTAAGCTACCTGCTACTCTCGCCTGCACATTGTCGATCCAGATTAGAGTGGTTCTTGGCTCGATCAAGTTGGAATCATGCTGAATGGGGACGTGTAGTGTTTAGCGACGAATCCCGCTTCCAACTGTGTCCTGACGATCATCGAAGACGTGTCTGGAGACGCCCAGGGCAGCGTGCCGATCCTGCTTTCACTATTGTGCACCACACAGGCCCTCAACCAAGAGTTATGGTCTGGGGTGCCATTTCGTTTGACAGCCGGACCCCTTTGGTCGTCATTAGAGGCAATTTACAGTACAGTGGTACGTCGAAGACATTCTGAAAACTGTTTTGCTTCCGTTCTTTTTGAAGTACCCTGGTCTTATTTTTCAGCAAGATAATACCAAACCACATACGGCACGTGTTCCTATGGACTGTCTTACAGCTTGTCAAACACTTCCTTGGCCATCCAGATAGTCAGATCTCTCTCCAATCGAGCACGTCTGAGATATGATGGGAAGGCGACTGCATCTTTCAGTGAATGCCGATGACCTGACCCAACCATTGGAGCAAATTTGGCAAGAAATACCGCAGGAGACCATCAGGGTGCTTTATCACTCTATAGCACGTCGTGTGGCAGCTTGCATCTAGACTAAAGTTGGGTCAATACCTTATTGAACTCGTTACTTTGTATGAACTTATTCAACTTTGTACTTTGAATGATTTATTTCAGAGTTACATAGTTACAATGTAACTCTGAAATAAATCATTCAATTTTTCTGAAATTTTAATCATTTTCTGTTCTATGCATAATTTTTCGACCCACCATTCTTTGTCTCTATCGGACAACTCGTTCTTGGTGCGTGTTTTTTTTTTGTTTTGTTATAGAGTGAGTTATACTTGAGTTTACTAGAGACAAAGTTAATCTAATATCTATTTATTTGTTGAAAAATCAAAACTTCGACATATTTACTGTGCATCAACTCGGTGGGTCATTAATATCATTAGAGCTTAATGACACACTAGCCATGAGTCAGTGACCATAACGCTATCGCGGCCTTTTAATCTTTTTCGTTACCACGAAACTTCGAATTTTGAGATTGAACAATAAGTTTCACTAAAAGACCACAGACATATTGTCATTCGCAAAATATTCGGAAATGTGTGATTAGAGGCAATTAAATTACTAACAGTCAACTAAAACACTCATATGTAAGTGTAAATGATGTTAATAAGGATAATACCTTCAAATAATATTTAACTGTTTTATTTTTACTCTCTTCAATATCATACATATAGCCCCAGTACATTATTAACTCTCATTGTGGCAATCACAAATAAGTAAATTTGCGATTCACTAATTTCTAAAGCAGAAACACTCAGGTTTTAAACGATGTTGACTAAGCTATTATCCAATTCATTCCAATTATTTAAATCGTGCTATTTATAAAATAAAAATGCAGCTTTGGTACTGAATTCAAACAACTCCACTTAACTTATTCAACGCGTATTCATTTCACATCATTCGAATCTTATTTATTCAAATCGAATACCATTCCCCCAACTAATCAGTTGCAAATTTTCCCTCGCTATTAAAAATCCCTTTTCCGTTTCGTTTTTCATTTGCATTTGATCTCCTCCGACAAGCCAATCCTTTTTCCCTTGGAACACTTTCCCTCTAAATGAGAGCGAACAACTATTAATATCCGATGCTCGTTGGGAGGGAAATGAAGCGATCTTTTGAGAACCCGTCAAGAGGGAAATATCCGAAGATTATTATTTTAGGAGGAAGAATCCTCGAGGATATAATTATTTTTAAGTACTCCACCCCCATTGAATTTCACTTTCTCTTTTTCTTCCTCTTCAAAAGGTGTTATCATCAGGAGCTGCCGCCTTAATGACTCGGGGAGCTGAATGACGTTTATTCATTCGGCGGGAAAAGGGAAAACAATACGCTTTGATTTTTCCCTTTTCTGGGTTTTTGAATTTCCATTGGAGAGTTTCGACGTTGAATCGAGAAAATTTACAAACTCATTAAGTATTTTTAATTGGAAATGTTGTGTTATTGTGATTGCATTGGATGTAAATAAAAATTAATGGTTGGATTGGGAAGGAATGATTTCGCGTAAGAGTTAGGTTTATTTATTAACTTCAGCGGGGAGAGTATTTTGATTTATTCTCTGCGCATCTTTTGAATTTTTGTTGTTTCTGAACTTACATCATGTCGATTGCAGTAACTGGATTTTTCATTCAAAGCTCCGGCAAACATTTTAATTGGTTACGAAGTTATTAGTACATACGTAAAATTACTTAGAAGTGGATTTATTTTTATTTTAACATATCAGAAAGAGTAGAATTTTTTTATAAACACCCGTTATATCATTTTATTAATTGTAACTAAAAATAGAGAGAGAATGTTTCAAAATTTATGTAACTCAGGTTCTGTAGAGAAAACCACACATAAGACAAATTTTACCACATAAAATATATTTACAATTCATAAACACAATAAATTAAAAAAAAAGTAATTGTTTCCCCGTTTTGTAAATTAATATTTATTTATTTTATATATCTTAGCCATAAAAAAACTGCAAGGAAAACAAGAAAAAAGAATGCCATGGAATATACTGTATTTTCAACATTAAGAAAAATATATTTTGTATTAAAATTAATGAATTTTAAGGGCATTTTCTCTAATTTAAAGCATACAAGTTACTTTAACCATACATTATTTTATAACTAGAAATTTTAAACATACATTACAACATGCGTCTTTTAATTTAATTACTCATAAAATCTGTTAATTTAGCTTGGACTTTTTTGTTTGAAAAAAATGCTTTGTTTCATAATATACGCCTCACATCTTTGCAATGCACCAAAAATTTCTTCATGTTTATTTTTCCGGGTCTTTTCCTATCCCAATGCCTTCCCAAATTAAGAGGTCTCTATTACGAAAGGTCTAGAGATTAGAACATTTTTATTTCGTATTGTGTGTATCCACTTCAAAACTACCCCGTGGACATTTTCATAGACACATTGTCTTAAACGGTCTGAACAAGAAATCGATGAATTATAATTTTGTAGCTTATATCGAATTTTTATAATAGTTGATAAGTTGTTTGGAGGAAGTCCTAATTTTAAAGCAATATCCTTTTTCTTGACTCTTTTGTTGACTTCAGGAAGCATTAAATCTTTTTGTTTGATGCTCAAGCACTAACGTTTTGATATGTTCGAGCCACAAGAAACGAAGTTACCAGCGCGACTGATCAACACTATAACTGAACGGAGATTAGTTCAAGGACACAAATAACTCCAATGAGGGTGAAAGGGGATATCGAAGATGTTTCTAGTGAACTGGACAATGGGGGTTAAAAACTGCACTTCTTGGATGAAGCGCCCAGAATTTTATTGCTCTTTTGTCGAGTTAGATACCTAATAAAACCAGTTCAAGATTCATAACCATCATAAAATGTGTAAAAAGAGAATAACTTGAAATGTTCAGGAATACTTTAAAAATAGGGAGAAAAAAAATTGAATCACGAGAAAACAAGTTCGCTATATATAGAAAATGCACTTTGCTAATAGGAAGTTATTTTACGAAGAAAATTATGAAATGTTCTTGGTTCCAGGAAAAGTTCGCTTTATAAAAAATGTGCATTGTAGAGATTCGTAATATGGAGATTTAATTGTAGTTTAAATATTTTCGCCAAATATACAACTATCTTTAATGCTAATGATCTAGATGTACCTGTGTCCATTTCTTTTCTTTGAATTAACATTGAAAAAAATATACCTTAAATTCATTCTTAAGCGTAAAACCCTTAAGGTATCCGACTACGTTCGGAATAGTGATTTTAAAAAAGCCCATAAATGGATAATTTTCATGATATTTAGTGTCACTTAGATTAGAACACATGTATAAAATTGTTTTAAGGACATTTTGACAAAAAGCAATTATTTAAATACAATATTTCGGCAAAAAATTAACTTAGAATAACCTTTTTTCAAAATGTTCTCCTTTTGTGAAAAATGCTTCTATTAAAATAATATTTTGACTGCATATAGCTCAGACCCCTGTACAGAGGCTCAACTATGATTTTTGAAAAATTCACATTATTTTCAGAATTACAACCCATTGAAATAATTATCGGCGTTTTTTCTTAAAATGTCTCCCCTCTGTTGTCGTAAAACATGGATAAACCCACTTCTAAGTTATATATTTCAAAAATTATAGTTGAGCCTCTGTACAGAGGTCTGAGCTATATACAGGCAAAATATTATTATAATAAAAGCATTTTTCACAAAAGGAGAATATTTTGAAAATGGGTAATTCTATGTTCATTTTTTGTCAAAATATTGTACTTAAATAATTTTTTATTGTAATACTATTATTAAAACAATTTTATATACATTTTCTAATCTAAGTGACACTAAATAGCATAAATATTAACCATTTATACGCTTTTGCAAAATCACGGTTCCAAACGTAGTAGGATACCTTAAAGTATTTTTCACAGCTTAAAAACAGAAAAGCAGTTTATTTAATAATATATTTACTATGAAAAGATTCTATATTAATAATATGCTTTCTGTAATCTTACGGTGGTTACGGTAGCAGAGTGCTCAAGGTCACAAACTCGTAGCTGTGTGTGTGGGGGGGGGGGGCGTTTTGGCGGGGTGCAGGCTCGAAACCTAGAACCACTTAAGACCTACCGTTTAGAGGGGCTGATGCAGATTAAATCTGTCGTGACTAAAAGTCCTCCAGTTGGCGTGATGGGGACATTTTGAGAGAAGATTGCTAGCTCAGTTGTCATCCTTGTCAGTAGTTCAAATTTGCGAGGTTAGTCGCCAGTTGCCTTGTGACGGGGCTTTACCGCGTTTTTCCTACTAATACTCTTGGGGAATCTTTGGGGCCAGCATTGAGTTATTTCACAGCCAATCCTCTCAAGAAGAAACCTTGATATTCAGATTAGTTAGTAGATATATAGTGGAGTTTAGTAATCGCGAAGAAGGAGGAGGAAGGAAGCTGAGATGCTGGACGCCGTGAGCTGATGGTAAGGATTTAATCTTAGAAGCGTAGTTATAGAACGGGCTTTAGTGAGTCAAAGAAATTAAGGAAGATTGAGATTCGTAGGATAACTTTACTTTAAACGGTTAGGATTCCAGGCGCTTATTTACATAAATTTGAGGGTTACATTATATCACTCCTGATTTCCTTCCTATAGTAAGGCTGTCTTTGATTAATATAATTGGATAATAATAAATTGGTTTTTTTTTATTATGGCTAGCTTGGATCATCAATCATTACCTCCCACAAATCTAAGCCCAGTAGATGAAGAGATGGTACCCCCAGGTAGGGGGTATCACAACCTGCGTGTTGTTTCTCAGTGCAACACATAACTAATTTCCAATTTATAAATTGCTTAGAAATTGTTAAAATTTAACACGTATAGAAATTTCAGAACATGGAAAAAAAAAATTTTCAAACTAAATTAAACGTACAATGTCACCAAAATATTATTTTTTAGGTTCCACATTTTCAAAAAAACTCTTTACGAAATAAAATCATAGTGAATATCTGAGTTACAATTTTCAAGATGAACACAAAATTGGAATCCCAAAGCAAATTGGAAAATGTCGTAGAATATTACTTAAGGTATCCGACTACGTTCGGAACCGTGATTTTGCAGAAGCACATAAATGGATAATTGTCATGATATTCAGTGTCACTTAGATTAGAATACATGTATAAAATTGTTTTAAGGACATTTTGACAAAAAAAAAATATTTAAACACAATATTTTGGCAAAAAATTAACTTAGAGTAATCTTTTTTCAAAATGTTCTCCTTTTGTGAAAAAGGCTTCTATTATAATAATATTTTGCCTGTCTATAGTTCAGACCTCTCTACAGAGGCTCAACTAGAATTTTTGAAATATATAACTTAGAAGTGAGTTTATCCATATTTTACGGCAACAGAGGGGAGCAATTTTAAGAAAAAAAAACGCCGATAATTATTTCAATGGGTGGTAACTCTGAAAATAATGTGAATTTTTCAAAAATTCTACTTGAACCTCTGTAGGAAGTTCTGAGCTATATAGAGGCAAAATATTATTATAATAGAAGCCTTTTTCACAAAAGGAGAACATTTTGAAAAAAGATTATTCCAAGTTAATTTTTTGCCAAAATATTGTATTTAAATAATTTTTTTTGTCAAAGTGTTTTAAAAACAATTTTATACATGTATTCTAATCTAAGTGGAACTAAATATCATGAAAATTATCCATTTATGCGCTCTTTTAAAATCATGGTTTCGAACGTAGTCGGATACCTTAAATCCTCTAAACTTTTACAGTATATATCTTAACCCAACGCGTTACAAAAGTAAGGCAAACCCAGAAAACATTTTTATATGACTTCAAATCCCCCTTTTTTTTCTTCTCCAGCCTTGCCATCACTGACCAAGCCATAAACCTCTCAGCCCTACCATTAAAAGCGACCCCTGGTGCAGAGCGGATGCACCAGCATTCCCAATGTCCCCTGCACATTAGAGAGGAGGTTCTATAGCCATAATTTCCGCGAACCCGCACCCATTCAGCACGATGTACGAGGCCCCATTAAAAGCGCCGCTTCGACTATATCCTTTTCCTGGGCAGCAAAACCCAAGCATCGGGTCCAGAGACAGGCTCTTCAGTACGATTATCTGATGATTATGAATTTGATACCTTCTCCACACTATTGGAGGTGATTTAGTGGTCTTTTGTATCGATAATTAGAATCGATTAGTTTCCGTAGCGATGGACCCGTTATGGTTTTCGGCAGACTATAAGGAAAAGCCATTGTAATGAGTGAGTGTTGGGTAGAAAGAGTTTAGGGTTATGAGATGGCATTGGGCACTAATGAACGGGCTGATGGCTGTGGCAGGAAGTGGAAGACGTTTAAAATTGGGGTGGTCTTTGTGGTTTTAATTTTAGTGCTTCGCGGAGAAATGAAAACTTATTACTTTTCTGGAGCAAAGGAAGCTTCTTAATTTCCTCTGATCTGTGTGAATGGATAATATTCGTAAACTATTACATCTGCGGATTTCATTGTCTTCTTCTGTGCATTTGTGAAATCATTCACGAAATGAAAATGGTTTTGCCCTGTGCTTATGATGACTGACTTCGATCGAAACCTTGATTTCGAAAAGGCGTAGAAATGAATAATTTTTTGATATTTAGTATCAGTTATGCATCAAAGTTATCATCAGTTATGCAGTTATTTATGCATCAAAAATTATTTAAAAAGTGATTTGGGACCAAAAAAAAAAAAAAAATGGAGAAAAAACGACAATTTCAAAACATTCTCCTTTTGACAGGCAGTTTTCTTTTGCTAAGTAATGATTCGCGAAAATCTTTTATGGGAATAGGCTCCTAAGGGGCTTGCGGGGTGTTATGAGCAAAAAAAACCCCGTGTTCGAATTGTTAGATCTACAAATTTTAAATTTGGGAGGCATGGTTCTTTTGCTGAGAGAGATCTTCTAAAACAAGTTGAATGGAAATTGACTCCCAAAGAAGGGGGAGAGAGTTATAGAGAGTTGTAAGATATTCTCCCGTGCGTGATGCCTTACTTCTAAGTTATCTTCGTGACCTAGGGGTGTGGGAGTGAATGAAGAACCAGGCGTTCCCATGACCTTAATATATCCTTATTAAGATCTTAACTTAAACAGTATACAAAGATAATAATTATATTTTAACTTAGCGGGTCTGAGGTGAGAAAACACACAATACGTATTACCAAATAAACGCGATCTAAATCACTATATTTAACTTTCCCGCCTATTCCTAATTTTAGTCTATACACAGTTACTAATAGATACTAGAATTATCCTACCTTAAACTCTTGTTTAACCACAATCCTCTTGGATCCTAAATATCTTTTCTTGATCTCACGTGGAATAGTATCCACCTTGACTTGATCGCTCTGTCACGGATAGCTTCACACTCAAGGACGGCTTTCTTCTCTTCCTTCAGTTCACGCGCTGAAACCAGACTAGCATAATCACTTCCCAATAGGTCATACGCTTACGTTAAACTTCTGCTATTTAAAAGGTTCTTAATTTGTATACTCACGCTTCGCTTCTGGATTTGGTTGGAAAGAATTTGCCTTTTTCGGCCCCAAAGAACCCAAGAGGAGTTTTTAGTTGACAACGCGATGAGCCCGTCACAGAGTTAATTCTCGTTTTTGAACAATTAAACCTACAGACTTGAAATTTGGCAAACATGTTTCTTTTGTTGAGTACAGATCCACCGACATTTGGTTTTGCGGAAATCATCTTCCAAATAATATTCATATATTTGACTCAAATAATAAATATCTATCGTCTAACGGATGAAACAGGACAACACTGGCTGTTTATTTGACTTCGTTATTTTGTGTAGCGCTATCCGCGATTTTCTCGCTAATAGTCCTCTTGGGGAATTTTAGGTCTTTAAAAATTACTTTATTAGAAAGCTTCATCCGAAGAAGAAAATGTGTGCATGCAAATTAAGACTACTATATAAAGTCTAGGCATTCAGGTTAGAAATAGAGAGATAGGGTATACTGCTAGCAGAGCAGTGATTAATCAAATTTAAAGTGTGACCCAGATACTTAGTATTGATAATTGTAATAATTAGGTTGACGATATGTCACTTAACCTCAAATCTAGATTAGGTAGCTAAAAAGTTAGAGCGACTGAATTGATGTAAATGTCCTATTTAATTAAGATATCCGACTACCCAAAAATCTTGATTTTTCTTAAAAATTGACAAATTTCTTTTATGATTTTATTTTATCGGCAATCTTATTAGCTTTATAAGATTACCAAGTTTTTTATTTTTCATTCACTAGAACAAAAACTACAAGTGTTATAGTAAAAACAAACAACGTAACTTTACATAAGATGTCAAACTTTAAAATGCGTTTTACTCGAAATGTGTTTTTTTTTCGAAAAACTCTAATGAGGACAGCAATTACTCAAAAAGTTTTTAAAATAATTTGCTGAAATTTTTTGTGTATGTTCTGTATAACAGTAGAAGTGTTTTAACCTTCAGATTTATCAATTACTGTTTTATTACAAAATTTACAGATTTAATGTGAATATAATCACTGTTTTTCAATTCCTACTATTAGCTCGCACTGTCTATATATTTATTTATTTATCTTAGTAGAATTTGCAATCGTTAATAAAATACATTTTAAAGCGCTGAATTGAGCTGAAATTTTCTATACAAGATCATTTTGAATGACAATACAATAATTTAATTATAATTAATAAAAATTAATTGATAAAAACTAATTATTTAAAGAATTACAAATACAGCCATGTTGGCGACTTGTGTCAAAACTTGAAAAGGTTTTTTTCTCACGTGTTAAAGCATTCCGTTGAACTGAAACTAAAAGGACAATACGATACTTTAATGATAATAAAAAAAAAAACTAATTACTACTTAATGTTGTGATTCTGTGTCCTATGTATATACATATTTATATTACTTGTAACTATTTAATAAAAAGTAGCTAAAATAAAAATTTTCGTTGTTGATCTAAGTAGGAATTGACTTAAAAACTATTTTTTTATATTACTTGTTTTTAAGCAATTCCATGTAACAACTAAGATAAAGTGCTCCAGTTTTTGTAAAAATTAAAATATCTCTTATCCTGAAGGTCACTTCAAGAAAGAATAACAAAGTAATACATCAAAATTGAAAAATTGAGAATTTGCTCATTTACTATTTGTACAGAGCCGGTTCCTGTTTATGTAATTTTTTGACAATTTTTACCTATTTTATCCCATTTTAGTAGTAATTGATTTATTTTTTTCTTCTTAATTTTAGCCTTATTTTCTTAAAGGGTACTATATAAATCTAAAAACAACAAAAAAATCTCCATATCTCCATTTTTTAAAAAAAAAGTTGTCGCAAGTAGTCGGATACCTTAAAGTCTTCTCATAACTCGTGTATCTCGTTAATTGACTTCATATTTATTAATTGGGTGCATCTCTTAACTTTGGTTGATCGAAATAGTGTTGGGGTTTGTGCTGTAAATAAATTAAGTGATTTTGAATATGGCTAGTCTTTCTTCCCTTTCTCCCACATCTTTAGGTGCAAAGGCTTGATTGCAAAATATAGCCATCTGTCGATAGCTATGTCTTGGGGTTTCCGCGTAAGGTAGAGGTGTGGGATTATCGGAAGGATGAGACATTCTATAATTCTTAATATGACTTTTATTAAGAATTTAACTTAAATTACTTAGAGATATCGAACACAAACTTATATTAAGTGAGAATAAACCAAAGTACGCCGTTTTAACTAACTCAGATCGCGCAATTAGATCACTTATCAATATAACTAATTAGATCCGCCTAATCTCGATTCAATAATATACTAGCGTTCAAAATATATTCTCCCTACCTTGGTTGAATACTCAATGATACAGTTACTTTCAGGTAGACTGATGGGCTCGTGTGCAATAGTATGCACCTTGTATAGATTAGCGGGGTGGGCGTCTTGATTCTAAACCTTCGATCCACACTTTTTCATCTCCGAACTCAGCTTTCTCTAAATTACCATTTTTGCTCACTAAACTTTCTATCCTTTTAAAGATTATCTTATTTGCATCTTTGCTTCGTTTTACTTCTTGGATTTGGGTTGGAAAAGTTTTGCCATTAATCGTGGCCATCAAAGAACGTAGGGGTTATGTTAGAAGAAGAACGCGAGAGATGTCACAAGATTCTTACAATTTTATTGGCTAAATCGTTTTTTCCATAAAGACTAACTTGCAATTGGCTAAAAATTATTCAAAATATTAATTAAATTTTGAATCAGTAAAATATTTTTTTAAAATTTTTCCCCTAATATGTTATATTTCTTAATTCACTATGTGAAGAAACGGTATGTTTGCCAGTAGTTCATAAATATCTTGCTGTATAATTTTTTAACAGCATGTATATCTATATAGTAAAGTTTTCCAGAAGTTAATTTTGCATGTGCTTTCTCAATGAATCAGTCGGTGAAATCTAGTTCCTTACTTTATTATGGGAATAAAAGATACATGAGAACTGGCTGGATAGCAGAAAGAATGTCCAGAAGGAGTGAAATCCCTCTGTAGTAAAAACCAGTGTGTGAAGCGTACTTTTAACACAAAAAATAAGATCGAAATATATGGGAGTGCGTTATACGCCGAGCATAAAAATGACAGCATTAAAATTAATGACACAGATGAGCATAACAAAATTAGACTTCTACATTTATCAAAAACCTGTTCATTTGAATACTTTATGAACTTAAAGGGCTGTAGTTCTATAAAAGAGAGAGAGTATACCATTTTTTATATAAGCTTAGGATAATACCTCGAATAAATGACTTCGAATCTGAAGAGAATTCAACACTTACATTTCAGGTTTCTTCGTAAAAAAGGAGGTGAGCGTTATACGGCTAACATACCTAAAAACTAAAAAACGTTGTTTGAAAACATAGTTTTGCGTTATACGCCGGATTTTTTTTATGGTACTAATAACAATAATGAATTCAATTTTAAATCATTTTCGAATTTTGTTTGATATTACCTGCTTTTTTTTGTTTTAATTAGTAATTTCAATTTTCATAAATGTTTATATATATTTTTTTAAATACGTGTATTATTATTACATAATACTCTTTGTAATACAATTGATTTGATATTTTTAATGTGCGACTCTAAAACAACACAAGAACACTGGCGGAAAGATTGAAGTTCAATAGAAAGGGCTTAGAACTACAAACCGATCCTCCTGGAATCTAAATAAAATAATAATATCCAAAAATAATATTAATAATAATAAAATAACATTTATTGAGTACTCACATCTATACACATATATAACATATAAAAATGACTCTATCTCTCACTTACTAGTCGTCACGAGGTGCCCGGAACTATTAGATCCACTGATTTGAAAGGCGATATAGATTAAAACATCCCGTTTTTGAACTATTAGGTTTACGGAGTTAAAATTTGTGGTAAGCACGTTTCTTCTGTTGAATAGAGATACTTACCGTAAAATCCGGCGTATAACGCGCACCTATACTTTCAAGCTGTATTTTTTAATTTTTTGGTATATTCGCCGTATAACGCGCATTCCCTTTTTTACGAAAAATGTACGTGTGCAATTTTCTTATGTTTTGAAGTCATTATTTATTGGATGAATC
>BMAV01016112.1:279784-314574 GCA_019973955.1 Trichonephila inaurata madagascariensis | reverse complement strand
CTGGATTTTTCCCACGCTTTTCTATAAACATTGATTCCTTTCCCCCCTTTCGTGTGATGTACGAGGCGGACGATTAATTTTGAAATAAATTAGAATAAGCCTGAGACTTATTACACTCGCGGTCTGTAATATATACAGTACTATGAATAATATTGAATACGCGCGCTTCAAACAGCGAGCAGTTAAGATGGGTCCTGGTAAACGATGCAAAACACAGTACCGGTTTCAAGATCTAAGTGATTCAATTTGCAAAAGAAAATGGAAATCGTGCTGAAGCAAGGTTGTTTGATATTGGCGAAAGCTCCATAAGGGGGTGGGGAAAAAAATGAAATGACAATAATTAACATGCCAAAGTAGAAATGTGCTTTACGTAAAGGAGTAACGAAATGGCCTATTCTAGAAGAAAGTGTTGCGAACTGGGTCCTAGAAAATCGCCTGAATGGATTAATTGTAACAAGAAACAGTGTACGTTAATCTGCCTTAAAATGGTCAAAAAAGAATGCCTTTTCATGTTATCCAACAATGAAAGTTCACAAGGTATGTTATTTCTTTTAAATAAACAGTATTTCGATATATAAGTCTAAGTTTTTTTTTAATACTCATTTTCTTAAAGCTCTCATTTTTATACTTGGCGTATAACGCGCACCCCTAAATTTCAATCTTATTTTTTGTGTTAAAAGTGCGCATTATACGCTGGATTTTACGGTATACATTTTTTGTTTGCTTTACGGACAATGATGAATTGTGATATTACTATACTTGGATTTAATACATTTACTGTACTTTTCCTTCGAACTCAATCCCGGAGGCGTAAGGAATAGCCCCTAATATAACTTAGGGTAGTAATTTCTCCAATTAATACATTAATACTTTTTTCAAAACAAGAAAACACACACATTGCATTGAATATCTATATAATCTGTCTCCGGCTTTTGTGTAGTAGCAGCGGTATGGAGAAGAAACTTTAATCTTGGAGCGTGTTAATATACCAAATCTTATATTTTTCGTTGTGTAACGAGCAACGAGAGTATTAATCGTGTCTTTTTATCTCTTTTCAGGTATAATCAACAAAAACCCCTTACGTTTTATTTTTCAAAACCAACAGCTATGGGCAATTTCTAGGTAAGTTACGTTGAAATCAATCCATTTGGTATATGCTCCTCATCTTCTACACGACAGCTACTGGAAGAAAATCCAACCCTTTGACATAATTTAAAACCGACCGCACACAAAGTATAATAAATGGAATAGAGTAATTTAGTGTTCACGGGGCCCGCGTATATGGATTATTCATGTCCCTACATTGGAAATTCACCGCTACGAAAGACAATAACTTCCCAGAATAAATCTCCCGTCACTGTGATGCATCTACTAGCTGTCCCGGTTTAGCAGGTACTTCGAATGTCAACCGCGGTTTCGGTCAGTATAAAACTGTTCCGCGACGCCAAACTTTTCCTGAAATTGCCCAACCCCCCGACCACCCTTTTGTTTAACCGGAAACTTAACTGCGCACACTGTGACAATTCTTCGTGACTGTGATTTAAAATTCTGGTATACCCGTGTCACATGCTTTGTCACTGGCAAAGTATTGCGTGTGTTACAGCCGAACTCTAGTACACTCCGGGCCACAGTGGTTTAAATCCACCCATTCGGGGAGGCGGGCTGAGAAAATGAGTATATACCTCGTAAAGGCCGGGTTGTTGCTTTAGAAGGCGATGTGTTTAGTACGTCAGATTGATTATGTATGTCTAAACCACGTACCTTTCTTCTATTAAGGTTCCCAGGACTCCTGAAGGATGTGTACTAGTGTTTTCTCGGCTTACGCTTTCTCTCTTGACTTTGTGAAGTAAACCTTTATAAACTTTAGGTAAAATTTACTTAACGCTGAATACCTCTGAATCGTATGGGGAACTCTTTAGTGTACAGCTTGCTGTGTCTGGAGTGTACTATGCGTGTTCAGAATCACTTTAAAATATGTTATTATGAGAGATTTGGGAATTAAGACAATGGGCATGTAATATTAACATACTGCGGAACGTGAAACGTATATTAACAGAGAAAATACCGTTTATACCTTAATATATCATTCATTGGCTATCATTCATTGTCATAGATTATCACTTAGGTAAATTTCAGTGAGTAGTTCATAAATATGATTAAAACTTACTAATAACATATTGTGGGTACTATTAATATAGATAAAATACTGTAAATTTTTTTATTTTACTGTAAGGAAAAGCATTTTTCAAAAATTATCTTACATTAAATTAACAGGGAATTTCTAGAAAAATGCATATTGTAGTTTAAGTAATATTACACTTTGGTCATAACAAATTTAATTTCATTCTTTTTTAGGATAATTTGATAATCAATCAGTATAATTCCCACTATCTAACATTACTTTTTGAGATATATTTGAAAGTTATCAATAACCTTCAATTTTCTTCTTCAAAATTAAAACTTCAAAATTAAGTTAGTAAATGGTAGAATAAATTATGTAACATTATATATATTTGTCTTAATTGTGGATCTGATTGACTTTTTCTTTGCTCCGAAAACAGCTACAAAATAGACAATCAAGGAAAATAATGTTAGGATATTTATCTTAATTGTGGGTCCAATTGATTTTTTATTTGCTCAGAAAACAGCTACAAAATGGAAAGTCAAGGAAAATGATGTTAAGGTATTTATCTTAATTGTGGGTCTGATTGATTTTTCTTATTTTTTCAGAAAACAGCTACAAAAGAGACAGTCAAGGAAAATAATGTTAAATTTTGAATTAAGTAGGTCAAAAGAGATTTTAAATTTCCTGACCGATGTCATAAAAAGCATTAAATAAATAAAAGAAAAATTCTTTAAAATAAAAGGCATAGAGCAATACTTTTAGAATAATTAATGTTAGAAAAAGCTTAAGCATAGAATATACTGATATACCTTTTACCGATTTAATGTGCAACAGAAGTTATCACCTGGGAGTTGGGTTCATCTTAAAGCTTTTTTCTAATGATAAAATTCAAGTATGAAAAATTATGGATTAGAATTAACTCAACAAATCAATTAATTAGAAAAAGTTAAAAGTGTAAAACTTCTGAAATACCTTGTTGAATGTGTGTTTAATAATGTAAAAGCATAAACCAGTTTCCAAAATTTTTACTTCTTTCCGTTGTTCAATAACTCTATTTTCATTATAAAATTACAAAATAATAATAATAAATAAACAAACAAATAAATAAAGATTTCAAATTACTTTGAAATGAACTTAATCTTTGGACAAAGTTTTCAATTAAAATTAAGGCAAAGGTTTAATATATACGTATGCACAAACTCATATATATAGTATAATAAAATAAAAGTGAAAAAAGTTCTAGAACCTACAATGGTAAAGAAGGAAGAAGTTGGAGTTCACAAGACATAACAGATGTAGATACATCCTATAAAATTAAATAAAGATTATTCGATTTTTTATTCACTACATTGATATATATATATATATATATATATATATAATCAAATTAGATTAAAAATTAAATTCCCTATCTAGTAATTCACTTTTATATTACCTCCTCACCTCTTCAAGTATCAAACTAATGACCCATTTATTTCTTCCGAACATATGAAATAGCCAATAAACATGTCTAATTCCAGATCGTTATATTTAATAGCCCTATATGTCAGCATTAACTTTCAAGAGCACTCATGAACGCTGCGATCGGTGTTTTAAGTGTTTAACCCACTTAAGATTATTCGGTGGCGTTCTTTTTTCTCGCTACATTTTTGCGTCAGATGATGTCTAACTTTGATCAAATAAAGATCTTTATATATTAAAACTAAGTCTGTTTCTGACTCTAAAATCATGTCATATATATATATATATATATATATATATATATATATATATATATATATATAATATATCAGTGTAATGAATAAAAAATCGAACAATCTTTGTTTAATTTAATACGATGTTTTAATAAGTTTTAATGTCATGGAAAAAAATGCAAAATGTTACAAAATAAACAAATAAAAAAATTAAAAACATGAAATTTTGTTACTTTAAAGTTAAAGCATACCGTATATTTAGCTTCTTTCTTTTTCGCGTTGCATTTAACAATATAAATTTTTTCTGGCTTATTTTACTTTACTTTTTTTTCGACTTTTCCGAAATTTTCCCGAGGTTAGGAAGGAACACATAAAATAATATTAATAAAAGGAAAAAAATACGTTTGTCTTCTAGCAACCAAGAAATTTATATATCAAAATTATCTTTAAAAAGCAGAAAACGGTAGATTTTAATGGAAAACACTGAATTTCTCTTGCAATTGTTTTTTTTTTTTGTTGTTGTTGTTAAATTAGCATTACGAGTATTCAGCCTATTTCGATTTGAAACAGTTCTAAGTTCTTTAAAATTATTCTGCTTTCGCTAAGAAAAATTGAATGTGAAACATAAATAAAATTTCTTATTTAATTATGTCATTCTAATGATTTGACCTTGAAAGTGCAGTTAGAGTTAAGAAAAAGATCTACTTTTAAAACTGAATAAAATTATCAAAATCTATTTTTTTTTTTTCGCCAGAAAGATTTTATAAATGTTCTTAAGGTTCAAAATACAGGGTGTCCGGGCTTAAAGTATCCAAAAATAATGGCTTATTATTACGGAACTACTCATCATAATGTAATAAACTGTGCATCCATGTATTGGAAAACTCTCCGAGATTTTTTGGGTCTAGTCCAATCGACCGCACATGCGCTCATTATTCGGCGATCGCAGGCGATAAACTTTTTACACTGACTTCATTAGTAAAGATGTGGACTTCACAGTAAAAGATGCAGTGAGTACTTTGGTTAACGGAATTTGAATCAATCACACGTGTACAGCGACGCGTTCGAACAGAATGGAATGTCGACCCTGCGACATCAGAACCTATCCACCAATGTGAAAGAACTTTAAAGGAGACGGCAACTTAGGTATCTCACACTGGCAAGTTTCCTTAAGTTTTCGTGATAGAAAACCCTTTGATCGTGCGCATCATTCAATTTGTAGGAATCCTGATAAATCTATTAGGCAAGCCAGTAACGGCATTCCATTCTGTTCGAACACGTCGCTGTACACGAGAGACTGATTCAAATTCCGTTAACCAAAGTACGACGGCATCTCTTACTGTGAAGTCCAAATCTTTAGTAATGAAGTCAGTGTAAATTTTTTATCGGCTGCGATTGCCGAATTATGCGAGCACGTGCGGTCAATCGGGTTACACTCAAAAAATCTCGGAGAGTTTTCCAATCCATTGATGAACAGTTTATTACATTCTGATGGGTGGTTCCATAATGATAAGCAATTACTTTTGGATACTTAAGGTATCCGAATACGTTCGGAACCGTGATTTTGCAAAAGCGTATAAATGGATAATATTTATGATATTTAGTGTCACTCAGATTAAAAAATGTATATCAAATTGTTTTAAGAATAGTATTGCAATAAAAAATTATTTTACAATATTTTGGCAAAAAATGAACATAGAATAACCCATTTTCAAAACATTCTCCTTTTGTGAAAAATGCTTCTATTATAATAATATTTTTCCTGTATATAGTTCAGACCTCTCTACAGAGGCTCAACTAGAATTTTTGAAATATATAACTTACGAGTGGGTTTATCCATATTTTACGATAACAGAGGGGAGGGATTTTAAGAAAAAAACGCCGATAATTATATATATTTCAATGGATGGTAACTTGGAAAATAATGTGAATTTTTCAAAAATTATATTTCAGACTCTCTTTAGAAGTCTTTACTTTATATAAGCGAAATATTATTATTTTAGAAGCATTTTTTATAAAAGGAGAACATTTTGAAAAAAAGATTATTCTAAGTTAATTTTTCGCCAAAATATTGTATTCAAATAATTTTTTTTTGTCAAAATATCCTTAAAACAATTTTATACACGTATTCTAATCTAAGTGACACTAAATATCAAGAAAATTATCCATTTATGCGCTTTTTACATCTCAATAAAATTAAGTCATATTTTGAATACTAGCGTCTCTTCTTTAGAATGTGAAATAATTGTTTCATAATATAAAAGGTACCAATTAACATTATTAAAAGAATTATTTAAAAAGTAATTAGAAATCAAAACCTCATTTCATGCCAACTGTGCTTGGCTAAATTTTAAAAGAATGGAATCCAAAGCGAAATAATTTAGGAAGATTTTACAAGACAGATAAAAGTTTCCTAATATTAATAAAATATGCAAGATTACGACTCATATATCAATTTATAATATATTTCCTTTAAATTTAGATGTTCATAAATGCCTATTATTTCCTTTTAGTTTTCGTAATACGAAACACAATAGATACTGGCAGCAGCGTTCACAACGGGGAGGGGGTTCAATCCCTCCATAGACCAACAAATTTTTAATTTTTACCCTACAGAGATTACCCCTCGGCGTTTCTTCAAAGTGTTTTTTAGAATGTAGCCCTCCTCCCCAAGCGAGAAGTATGTATACGCCCCTGGATATTGAAAAAAATTTGCATTAAAAAATAGGTATAGATAGTATATTATACTACACTTCTTTTCATATATTAGGGAAATCTAGATAAGTATATGAAAGAAAGATATTTTTCGTATTTCGCTCTGAAAAATTTGTACAAGTTTAATTTTCACCAACAGTAATCGAAGATGAAAATAACGTACTGTAAATTCTACTATATATAAGTCTAGTATTATTTTTTTTCATGGTAGAGGAGATATGTGCAGCTTCTGTTGGTACTAGACCGTGGACGCCCGAGGGAAGAAGACTGATTTTGTCCATTGCTTTTATGCTTTAGCAGGGTATAGTGGAATGGCCTTCACGCCTTGGGTGACCCTACCAGGAGTACAAAACTCCGAACGTACTTCACCCATTCCACTCAGGACCACCTCCCTCCCCAATGAGGCATCATAAAAGGACTTGGGGGGGGGGAATGATCTGGCCGATGAATTGGCCAAGGAGGGCTCCAATGATCCTATAGATAGTAGTGACTTACTAACATATAATGAAATCTACTCAAAAGTAAAGACCGACAATAACAGGACTTGGAAGACACCACCTAGTCATGATTGGTATCAACAAAATGGTCCTGGGGCTGCCCTGGAACTAAAAGGCGATAGGAAAATACAGACAACTATTACTAGACTAATCAGTGGTCATACCCGTGGACTAACATTTGTTCAGGGTCAAAAGACTTTCCCTGTATGCCTGAAATGCGATGTTCACCAGGCTTCATCGGAGCCTTTGTTGAGAAAAACTAGGGCTTCAGAAAAACCTTATCTTGGAGAATCCAACGATGGTGTATGATTTTCCATTGGTGAATGGTCTTCTGGACTTGGTCTAGCTTTGTTCTGGGCCAAGTGGAATAAGTAACAATAAAAACAACATTATTTTTTTTTCAGTTTCTAAGCAACTATATATATTTTTAACTAATAATAAGATTTTACGCATTTCTTGCTTTTAGTCCTCTTAAAGTAGTGTTTCTCAAACTGTGGGGCTCGCCCCCTAGGGGGCGTGATAACCCTACGAGGAGGGCGCGAACATATTGAAAAGTCGAAAGCAAAACATTATTTAAACAAATTATTAACTTACTGAAAGTAAACAAATACATTCTTACACATAATAGCACACACACACAAATGAAATACTCATTTATACTATAATACACTTATAAATGTATCAGTACTACACAATCTATTTTATAATTAATTTAATAATACTAAGTTAAGGAGACAAGTTTAATAATTACCAGTGACCCCATGGATTTGTCATATATAAAATTATATGCCAATATTATCCCTGGATAATTTGTACGGTTTATATAATTAATACCTTTTAAATGCCAATTAAAAATTACACGATTAGTTCCCTAATGCCAAGTACGTAACCGTTTGTGGTGTATTGAGTGGGGTTGATTGATTGAATATTAACGTCACACTGTTCAGCTACACGAGGGTTTTTGGCGACGGACCACGTAATTTTGAACCATGGTCAAGTGACGTGGACGACACCTGAGCTGGCACCCCCCTCTCCTAACTACCACACCACACCAACGGGAGGACGTTTCAGCTCTCGACAGATTTAACTTGCATCGCTGCCCTACACGGTGGGTCTTTAGTGGTAATGGGCTCGAACTCGTAACAAGACATGCCACGATCCAATACCTATACCACTCGGCTACCGCGGCCGTATTGAGTGGGATAGAAGAGGAATAAATAATCAAATCCTCTGAAACAAGAAAACATTTCGCAAACACTGCCAATGTCATTTTATTGCTTTTCAAAGCCTTCGGAATAATTTTATGGATAGCAGCTCACAGAAAAGATAGTACTTCGAAAAGACGTATATATACGTCTTTGGTAATTGACACACTAGCTGAGCGAGACGTTTATATACATCGGAGGGACTTAAGAAATTAATGTCGTATTGTGGATTTTGCGTCAGAGTATAGTAAGATTGAATTTAATACATCATTATTGTATGGAGGGGGCGCGATGCAAATTATGATTGAATATTGGGTCGCAAACATTGAAAGTTTGAGAAGCACTGTCTTAAAGAAATCAGTTTTTAAATTTTCTTAAAATTATTAATACCTTACACTAAAGAGAAGTCGGTGGTTCGGTATTCTTCTTTTACAAATAAAGATAACCTCTTAGTGTCACATCAAAATATTCCCGAAAACAAACCGTAGCAAGATTAACTGGGTAAAAAAAATCAAGAAGAAAGCAATCTAAAACTTTCCCAAAACTTTGTATGCAAGTTCAAAACGAAACTCTTCCAGCAAATTGATTATATATTTTTAAAAACATTCACCTTAAACAAGAAACACGAATCCCATACACACTAAAAAATGTTTACCCAACTCGTACCTCTTACCTTCTCTTCAGTTGAAAGTGTTTTTGAATAAAATTAATTCTCCCAATCCCTGCAGGCATAACCCCCTCCCCCCTTCAAAAATAAGCCGGGAGAGAAAACAGTCGTTTCGTTCACATTTGTCCCTTCCTTCTATTGCGTGCTTGGGCACAGAAGCATTTGAATAAAGTTCAAGATTTGACGTGACACGCCGTGCAGGGGCTGTTCCCGAACGAAAGCCCCGCTTCGTTCGTGCAGGGGCACCGTTAAGTTAGTCGTTTCATCTCTACCTACCCTTTTCTGGAAACGTCCGGGATAGGTGCGATCAGAAAGATTTGGTTCGAGCAAATCGTGATTATTTTTCACCTAAATGCGCCTTTGTTGGGAAGGAGAAATAAAAAAAAGTTGAAATTTATTTAGGAGAATAGCTTTTATTGTCACGCGATTCAGGCAGATTTTTTTGTTTTCAATTCTTTAAAATGATTTTTTAGGAATCGGATTGAATGTCATATTGTTACGAATTTCGGGTAATTAGTGCTTAATTTTATCTTAAAATAGTTTAAATTAGTTACGTCTTTTTGTTTAATAAGTTAATATTACCTTCTATGTATTTCTTTTAGAATAAAAATTGTAACATTCGCATACAACACTGTAGTGGCGTTTCAGTGAGAATTTGGTGAAATATTGGAGATACAGTTAAAAGTTGGCATCATTGTTGGTGAACAGATGGATGCTTCTCGAAATTACTGGAGCTGATGACCTTTCAACTGGTTCTCTGAACCGGTCCCCTCTCTCTTCAACAACATCAGAACAGTAGAAGAAGCCTAGAGCTTATAGGCTGGTTCTTAGACGCAACATTTATGCCAAGTGGAGAAGTCTATGGCATCATGCAGTTGCGCACACAGGAATTTTTCAAGTGGGGAGTCCAGGGGTTGAGAGCCCATCATTATTGTATCACGCTCCTTTTGATTTTGTCGATTTTCGGGAACAAACAACAGTAAGAAACTAGTTATTGAATAAATAATTAGCTTTAATTCATAAAATTAATCATTAATAACAAATAGTTAATTAAATTTTACGTACTATATACTTAGAATTATAATCAATCAGAAAAAAATCGAGGACTTTCGGGGGGCTCCGGACCCCTAGGACACTCCCCTTGCGTGTGCCACTGACATCATGACCTATGACTTAAGTGGATTGCTCGAGAAAGCAGTGGAAGGTAGCCGTGCAGACTATAAACACCGCTCGCTTCCTGAAACTCAGTTCTACTTCAACTATCGAAGTGTTCACTTCAGAGTTTCTGCTTACGGCTAAGTAGTTGCTTGCGGATAGTTTTTATCGTTACTTATCTGTATTTTTAGACTATGATAACTGTGTCTGAGTGATGTAGATCTAAAACTTTTGTACGAGTTTTGCTGCTGTCAATCCTGTTAACGTTGATAAATTTCATTGATTTAGAAATTTGTTTTGCTATTTGAAACTGAGAGTGCATAAATCCGTGAACCCCGATCCACGCAACACAATACGATTTTAACTAGCCATATTTTTTTTTCCTTTTGTTTTCAGTTTATACATAATTCTGCGATATATTTCTACAGCACATATATTTCACATTAAAGGAGGGAAAATATCAAATTTTTACTAGGTTACTAGAAAGTATAAAGGTTTAAAAAAACATGTCATAATATTATTATGTCTTACTGATAAAATAGAGAATTTTTGGAAGAGAATGCTTTTAAAATGAAGAAAAAATACCAGTTTATGGATTCAAATTGCATCGGGTACTATTCAGATCCCTGTACTAATCCTTAAGGTATCCGACTGCGTTCGGAACCGTGATTTTAAAAAAGAGCATAAATGGATAATTTTCATGATATTTAGTGTCACTTAGATTAGAATACATGTATTATATTGTTTTAAGGACATTTTGATAAAAAAAAAATTTATTTAAATACAATATTTGGGCAAAAAATTAACTTAGAATAATCTTTATTCAAAATGTTCTGCTTTTATAAAAATGCTTCTAAAATAATAATATTTTGTGCGTGTGTGTGTGCTTAAATAAAGTAAAGACTTCTCCAGAGAGTCTGAACTAAGATTTACGAAAAATTCACATTATTTTCAGTTACAACAGAAGATAACTGAAAAGTATGTTGATGATAGTTTGAATTATATCTATGGGAATTTTGCATATTGAACTGTCTACGTATCTGGAAATAGAATTTACAACCTTATAGTCCGTGTCCATAGAAGATAGCTTTAAGTCTGCATTTCTTTATGCATGTTCTCTTGTTTACATTTCAAAACTCATTGTTATAGATTAGGGCTCACTCACTTCCATTAGTTTTTGCAGCCTTATTATATTTGGAAGAAAAATGGTTCAAAAATAAATGAAGAATGACGTATTTTCAAAATATTCTCCTTTTAGAAAAATACTTCTATAATGATACTTTACACATATATAACTGTGATTTCTACACAAAGCCCAAACTAGAGTTTGGGGGGGAATTTATTTATATTTTAAGAGGACTGGGAACCCTTTGACAATTTTTTTTTTTATTTATGCATTTAAAAATTATATTTTAGCGTTTCATATAATACTTCTATTCAAGAAAAATTCGAGATGAAATTGTGCACTTATCGTATTATTCACGCAGTTTTAAAAATTTAAATTTTTTAAGAAAATTTGAAAATTTTTTAAATCCAACTCTTTCTGTATTTATTAATTTCTTATCTGAAATTTTTTTGCAATATTCCTAAGGATGTTTTAAACAACTTTAGTGATCTGTTTCACAGTAACTTAATATTTTTTGAAGAAAAAAAATAATAAAATGTTGATATGCAAGCTAAAATTACTCTAAAAAACCTATATCTCCTATATTTTAATTTTTTTAAAAAAAGGTATTCAATTTACAGCAAAATGGATCCGTAATTTTGTTCTACGCTTTATTTACAACACACGGGAAAAAATGGAAGTGATTGGTAAGTAATTGTGGAAGGAGTAGCATCTTGACTGCATTAATGTATCGGAAAAACACAAACTGAGAGAAACCACTTTAAAGTTTATAATTCTGAAAAAGCAATTATAATAGACTCGAATAAATTTAAAATGCCACTTTAAGATATTACCTGAGCATTTTCATATCATTTCAACACATATTATTTTTATAAATGATCGATTTTTAGAGAGTATTAATTGCACGAGAAAATTCATGGAAAATGGCAAAAAAATTTTTTTAATTATGACAGAAATTATAGCTTTTTTCCTCACGTAATACTGAAATATTACACTTGTAGGTGAAACATATGATGAATAAGAACTGAAGTTATAGGAAATTATTAATATAAATTGCTTTAATTCAAAAATTTTACATACACACATTTCACAAAGGAAAAAAAATTACATTATTGTAATGTTCTGGTAATATCCTGCTTTATATATATAGTACATTCCTTTTTTATAGTTATTTTTTCTCTTTTTAAAATATATTTTAGATTTTTTATCTAAAAAGGTTTCTTGTCAAATTGCCTAATTTGCTTGTTTATGTTTTTCGATTAAAGTTTTCTACAACTTCTAATTGTCCTACATACAAAAGTGATATACCAATCGAAAGATTATAATGCAAAAAATATGAAAATATGACTAAATAAAAATATGAAAAATCAATACTTTGTCATTTTTAGGGTACCAAAAGTTTCTTAATGTGTCAGAAACATAAGGAGAGAAAGGGAGAATATTCAGCAATATCACTGATTTTTATTTAATTGCAATTGGTAATAACTTTGAAAATACTGTTATTTTTACAAAACTCCTAGTTCAGACTCTATAGGGAAGCCTTAGATATATATCGGCAAATATTATTATAGAAGCATTTTCCAAAAAAAAAGGGCGATGTGTGTGTGTGTGTGTTTTGAATGTGTGTAATTTTTTCTTCATTTTTTATAAAAAAAAGAAAAAACTGCATTTATACGCTTTTTTATCGTAACAATGTTTTTAAAGCAATTCTATATGCATAATCTAATTCAAGTGACACTAAATATAAAAAAATAATAATAATAATAAATCATTATTCGCTTTTACAAAATTATGGCTCTGTACATAATCAGATACCTTAACGGGTAATCTCATTGCTCATTGCATGTTTGCAGTTACTGTATTGACCTAAATAAACTTAACTTCAATGGAAAAAAATATTATTAAAATGTCTTATTAATTATAATGTTAGTATTGCAAATATACGTTAGTACAGTTTTATGTATTTCTGAATATTTTAGAACACATTAAGCGATTAATTATTGAAAACTATATATCTCCTGTCATTGCTAAAAGCAATAAAAACTACACCATAAAACCATTGTATTTTCAGGAATAAATACCATACCTTTTACTCAAAGACTTGTAAATACAAATCCGCTGAGAAGCGTACAAAAATTATTCCAAGATTCCCCTAACGCCACTTTTCCCCATCCCGAAAAGCATCTATGCAAATAGCGAAAAGGTGGAGGAGGGAACTCCCGATATTTGGAAAAGTATTCGCTTGTGATGGGGGCTTAATTAAGTCGATTAATATGTAGGAAGACTCCTTCCCACCGAAAGATGACGACTTCCCACGATTTCCGCCGAAACCATTACTCGAGGGTGTTCAACACGCGACCTCTCGCGCTCTAGGGTTGAAAAATCTCCCCCCGTTCGATTCCTCCATTTAAAAGGGGCTTTTAAAAGAGGCTGAATCATTATCAGAAGTTTGGAAGAGAAGGCCCATTTCTAAACTTTGGCTAATAGCCTATAATACTCCAATGATCAACGAACTGAGATGGCCTTTGGCGGGGTTATGATAGGGTGGAAGGATTTGTTTGGCGTGGGATTCAGCCAGCTTGGCAATTAATTACCCAAACGCGATAATTTTTGTGCAATTTCTAGGTTAATAAATTCGTATTTTGTTGGTGCAGTTAATGAAATTTATGTTCGAGGGAAATTAGGTGTTCGTTTTGGGATTATTCCTCCTTTAAGGAAGCTCGGTTCTGTGTTGAGGGATGGAATAAGGATCCATTGAAGTGTTTTTTAAACTCGTAGATTATGGTAATATTTATTTGTGTCTTAATTCATATCGAATTTATTAATTTTTATTTCAAAATTTTAAAGACATAGTAATTATTATTTAATTTGAAAAATTCCAAGATTTACTTTATTTTAATCTTTAAAATTCAAAATTTTTAATATTATCAGTTAGATATAAAAATTCAAGTATATATGTATGTGTATTTAAATGAAAGAGATCTGCTCTAGTTATATTCTTTAGCAAATTATTTCTCTAAAAATATTTATTTGACTTAATTTGATGTTTAAAATGTACTGAACAAAATGCATACCATTGTTTCAAATAAAATATTTTTGAAGTTAATTATTGTTGAAAGTCAAAGAGGAAATTCAGTATTTGTTAGATAGTTGATATAATTGTTTGCTAATTAGCAATCATATACGATACACAGATATATGACGCTCATATGATGATCCCATAGGATGCAGAGGTGACATATTCCTCTTTCTGTTACACTTTCTACGATATGTGAGATATTCCCTTGCTTTTTTTATTATTTTAGAAGTTTGGTTATATATAACATATTTTGATATTTAACAGTTTATAAGAGGGATAGATAAGTGAAAAGAGAGAACTAACTATAGTTTTTATAAATGATTTAAATAGTTTTTTATACGTATATACAAATTCTTTATTTCAGTATGTGAGGGGCTAAGGGAAGAAGCACTCGACATGATCCAATTAATCTATTTATTTACCACACAAAGAACAGACACAATTTCAACTAAGAATAGAAAGAGAATGTCACAATGTTCACCGCGAAAGTGGAACAACGACGGTAAAATGTGAACGATTAGGAGACTATCAAACTTGATCCTTACCTTAATAAAGGATCTAACCTATCATCCGATTTAATCTAATATCAATACAATCTTAGAGAACAATCGTCACTTTAAGGTTTCCTCCTAATAAGTCTCAAATCACAATAATTCTAATATTATGCCTTCAGTAGCAATCTCACCTGACTCGAGAATATCTTCACTTCTACTCTCTCTCAAGCTGGGAAAAACCTCAACTAACAAGTTAATTTACATATCACGATTCTCTTCTTCCGAAGAGTTGGTTGTGAATAACGTGAATTGATAGCCCAAAGATTTTCAAAGAGGATTAATCAGAAAAACGCGTATAGATCCGTCACAAGTATAGGATTGTGCTGACAAAATTTTTTAATGTATTTCTAAAATTTTAAAACAATTTATCCTTTTTAAATGCAAATATCTGTCGAAAAATTATTGAAAAATTGTACCTACTTATTTTTCAAAATTAAATTTTCTTGTAAACGTTTGATTCTATACAGAGATATTAAACGATTGAAAAATATTTAGAGTAAAAGTTTGATTGGGTAGCAGTATGAATCAACAATAGGAAAGTACCATCTTCCGAAGGTCTAAAGAAGAAAAATTTAGGTGGGAAATTTAATTATTCACTAAAAGAAATTAACTAGTTTAAGAATGTTTATTAAGAAAACAGGTTTCTTGTATTATTATTATAAAATTGATGTTATGCGAAACCCTTACGCAAATATCCAAAAGAAAATTACAATCCTTTATTATATTATTTATATTTATTACGTTTAGGTTTTTTCCCTTTATTTAATTCGCTGTTAGTCTTCTGCTAAATTTTCAGATTTGTGGGTATATGTTCAGTTAAACATAATTTAATTGCTAGTCACCTACTGCTGTAGATACACATAAATCATACTGATCCTCTTTAAAATGCCTGTTTTCACCAATATTGAGGTAAATATTAAAAAATGTATTGCAATTGACATATTGACTTTTAGGAGGCGAATTCTGATAATTTTTCCGAAGAATGCTCATAAATTTTTGTGCCCTCCCCCGTCCCCTTGACTTTTGATATCTTCAACTCTATCAGAAATATTGATTTTCGACACGGCTGTTAATACCGAATCAAGTAAAAGAATCCAGTTAAAACGACGTACAATAAAGCACAACACGAGGGCTATTGGCAAAGGAAATCATTACTGTAAACCGCGATCAAATGACGAGGAGGACACCTGAGCAGGTATCTCTGTCTCCAGACCTCCATAACATACCAACGGGAGGACTTCAAGCCACGATAAATCAAACCCCTCAACACGGCAGGTCTTCATTGGCACTAGAGCTCGAACTCATGACACGCCAGGTACGAACTCGTAATCATAACCACTAGGCTACCACGGACACATTTGGAATCAAAGCTACAAAAAAACAGGGTTATTCATTATTTCTTCCCGGATTTCGAAAAGCTGTAGTAAAAAAAATAAGATGAACACAGCAAAAAATAACATTCGATTTAATACAAAAACAATTCAATTTCTATTTATATACTTTGCGGGTGTTCTATGTGGGAATCCCCCCCCCCCTTTGTTACACGGCATATATCAATGAAATAATCCAGTTCCTGACCCACTCTACTCAGTACCATCAACGTTTTTGACAGCATGTGTTATCCTTTCAAGAATTCTGCTACATCACGGGGCAAAAGGGATGAGAAAACTTGGTCATATGTAAAAGACCAAGTTTTTGGATAACAAAGAAAGGATAACATGTACTGTCAATGACGTTGACAGTACCCTGTTTAGTGCAATGTACGAGTTGAACAATGTACGAGTCGTAGTTTGAACTAGCCAGAACGATACTCAACCTGTGGCCCACCGAGCCTTTTTTAAGTGGCCCGGTCATGGCCCATTGCTCTGAGAAATTTATTTATTTAAGATGCATTAAAAATTGGGTGGGAAATTCTTTGTCAAGAAATCAAATAAATCAATTTAGCTTTTTGCTGTCGGTGTCGTACGGGTACGAATTGATATTATTTTTCTATTTGGAACGGTTACGGTTAGTGATAACAGACAACAGTGGAGTAGTGACAGTTTTATGGGTGGGGTGCTAATTTTTAACTATCTTTCATATCTAGCAAGCGAGAAGTATTCGAAGAAAATATATCGTTTCAAGACGATTGGGAGGTTGACTATTTTTTAGTGAAAAACAGACATGGGGATCAGTAATTGTTTGATTTGTCAAGAAAGTGCTGTATTTAAAAAATACCAATAAACAGGTATCATTCAATGACACTTTTCCTCAAAGATCTCTTTCAGGAGGTGATAAATAGGTTTTTTTGAATAATCTTTGCAACAGCAACAAAGTGCTTTGTCAGTGGTAATATTACAGCGGTAACAAAGACATTTTATGAAGTTTATTATATTATTGGTAATCATATGAAACCGTTTACTGAGATGCAGAAAAGGTGGAGGAGTGTTTCTTAAATGCTTCTAATTTAGTATGAGTGAAAAAAATAAAAAAATAATAATTAAGAAAAGCAAAACAGGAGTTATAATATTTTGGTCAATTTTTCACATTTTAAATTTTCAATGTTGTCTTGGTCTTAAAGCATTTATCCTCCCCCTTCCACCCCATTTATCCTCATGTTGCGGCCTGCGTGAAATAACTAACATATGTATTGCGGTCCAGCAGAAAAAAAGGTTGAGTACCCCTGAACTAAACTATTATATACATTGATGTGAGCTACGTAACTAAAGTTTCACACATAGAACACCCGTAAAGTATGTAAATAGAACTTGAAATATCTCTGTATTAAACTGAATGTTCCATTTTGTTGTATTCATCTTAGTTATTTTACTTTATCTTTTCGCTACTCGGTAAGGAATTATGAATTTCCCTGTATTAGACTATCAACAAATATACTACCTCTGACAGTAAAGCTCGGGGAATGAAGTCAGAACGGTCGATCTCATAACACTGGCAAAACAAAACGCTTCACATGCATAGCGGCAGGTGTTGACCATTTGCCCTCACCATTGCTCAGTTAAGCGTCGTTTGTGTTCCGTATAAGACTTGTTTTACAAAATGCTTCTTCAGTACGTTGGTTCTTAACTGAGAACAGGAAAATGAACGAACAAAAGATTAGTTTAAAGTTTTGTTTTAAGCTTGGCAAGACACCGAAAGAAACTTATACGATGCTAGTGCGTGTTCATGAAGATTTAACACTTTCCATGAAGTGTGAGTACGAATGGTTCACCCGTTTTCGAGAAGGCCAGGAAGGTGCTTCTGACAAAACCCATAGCGAAAGACCGGTGACCTCCATCAGTGACGAAAACATTGAGAAAGTGAGGAAATTAACCACGAAAGATCATCGATTAACTGTGCGCATGATAGCTGGAGGATGAATGCTGCAAGGTACATTAAAATTTTGACCCGTTTCATGAAACATCTACGTAGGGTACGACCATAGTACGCACAACTAGGTTCATGGTTTTTTTTGTTCGCAGTAATGCTCACCCCTACACAGCCAATATCGTCAAACAGCTCCTGGCAAGAAAGGAGGTGGTGCAAATTGAACATCCACCATTCTCGCCAGATCTCAATCCTCCAGACTTTTTCCTATTCCCACGACTCAAACTCGCTTTGAAAAGAAAAAGATTTGACAATATTGCCGACATCCAACGAAACGTGACGAAGCTTTTGAACTCCATCCCAAAAGAAGACTTCCTACAAAGTTTCCGGAACACGTATAGAAGATCTCAGTGGTGCATAGTAATGGGAGGTGATTATTCTGAAGGACAGTAAAGTAACCTTCGTTGATATTTCATCTACGTTAATGTTACAGGACTATTCACCGAACTTTATTCAGAGGTTGTATAAATATCTTCATTAAATATCCATTAATTAATCAAAGTGGGACTGTGAGACGCATATCCATGTCTCCCAATCCTATTTTATCTTATCGCAAAACAGAGATCTATAGTTCTAAAGAGAGAGACATTCTCACTGAACAATTCGTAATTCATTCAGAATACAAATCTTCCACCCACTTCCTACGTGCATAAACCCAAGCCTGATCATTCACCTGATCTTCGGAAGCAATCGTGGCACTTCTTCAGAAGATCCCAAGAAGAGAATCGTTTGCTTCCACCCCCACCCCTCCCCACCCTTCATTTACCCCTATCATTCATACGCGGAAAACTTTCCTCCCTTCCCCCCCCCCAGAAGAGAAGCTCCACCGAGAAGGAAACTTGACAATTCACTATACAATCGGATTTGCATGTGGGTTTGAGTTTTGGAAATTAAAGAGATTACCTCTTTCCCGTCCACCCCCCTTCCTCCAGTGGGACTGGGACAGAGCATTTGTCACTGTCACTATCCTTTCCACCGAACGGATCGTTATTAATAGAGTTGCATATTTTATCGAGACTGCCGGTCTCATTGGAGAACCCAGGGGAGAGTTCCTCACTAATTAGTGAATAGCTAAAAAATTGCTATAACTTCTCTTCCTGCGTGGGGTGGGACGGATGAGTTGCTGTTGTGACCGTCGCCTGATTGCACAGAAAGAAATAGGGGAAGATAGGGGATCAATGAAGTATGAAGTATTGCATAATGGAATCGTTATGGGAAGTGGGACGGAAAGGGTTATTAACGAATGGGTATTGTGAGAGATGGCTGGCTGTTGGAGGAGTGGTAGGCCTAGCTGAGAATGGAAAACTGTCTTAGAGAAGATGTTCCATGGATGTTGTCCAAAAGGATTTTGATTACGAAAAAGCAAATGCGAGAGTTATGCAATGCCTCATTTCATTGAAAGCACTATTCTCCGACACTTTATCATAAGTAGAAAAATAAAACAAAGAGCCATTAAACTTTTTAAACTAGCTTACCCTCTTGTCTGTGACGCCCGAACTTAGTTCGGGCAACGCAAATAAGCCAATTTTGGAATGCCCGAGTTAAATTCGGGCAAACGAAAATTGGTTTTTCAATCCCATGAGGCCCGAACGCAGTTCGTGTAATGGATTGTATGTAATTTACCATTTTTCCAATACATGGCGAGACTTCCCCCGTAGCTTAGCGCCGTTTGTCGAATTTTTGTAATTTTACTTTTCGTATATACCACACTGTAAAAGATTTGTGAAATTCAAAGGATTTTGAGGGACTTGGAATTCACGAATGTTTATGTAAATAATAATGTTGTGTATTAGTTTGTTATATTATCTTCAAAATTATGTCATTTGATTTATTTTGCTGTAACTTGACCAAGAATTATTGTAATTCATTAACACCTCCAATATATGCAAAAGTATTGAATATAGTAGTAATTTTACTTAAAAATAGCTTTTTTAAATAATTCATCTTGACATTTTGATGGATGATAACAAACAAAATTAAAAAGAAACAAAATTTTCATTTTTTCTTAAATATATTCCACAGGCAATGGGTTAAATAAGGATTCGATGTGAAAATAAACCTCAAATCCTAACAAAATCTAATTTCCATATGTACCGGAGTAAACGTGCACCTTTTTTTTATGAAGAAAATCTGAAATATACTTATGCAATGCTGTAAATAAATCCTAGCGAATACTATCTGACCGTTATTATCACTGTTACAGAGAAATCTGCCCAATGTGAGTCGCCAAATTTCTTTGTAATAGAATTATATACGGTTATGTATAAGTTACTCTAATTGAATGCCCTTGTGAGGGAATTTATCAAAAAAGTATGATGATGAGGATTTTGAAGAATTTCATTTTAACTACTATGATCTCAGCAGTAGCGTAACGGAGAAGGTACTTACGTATAATCGCAACCTATTGGTGACATTATATGAAACGAAGTACATGATTGCCTATTCAGAGCACACAACACATGCGAAATCAGGGTTGACAACTTGGCGAGTTACCTTGAACGTTGGCGATTGTTGCGATAATACGTAAGTACTACGGAGAATAATAGGAACCTTCTGAAAAGTCAGGTCTTGTGTGGGCAACAAGCCGAATCTTACAAAGGATTGTAAAACCATAACTTAACATAGGCTTTGGGCTTCCTAGAACCCTGCCCCTCCCCCATAACGTGGGAGTTGAGGGGGTTGTACGTTACGCCACTGGTTCCCAGTCTACATACAGTTAGGAACATACAGTTAGTGAAATATTTTGTTCGTCTTATACCAAAAGAAAAGTGTATGGAAAGACGAGGAGGGGATAAGAGCTTAGTATAAACTCTTTTAAGTGTATTCGTTTTCTACATGTGAAGAATTTGGATTTAAAATAAATACAGTCAAACCTCTATATTACGAACCTCTATATTGCGAATTTTTCTATATAGTGAACTTTTTCTTCGAACCAAAAATTCACGATTTTCTTCGTAAAACAACCTCCCAATAGCGAAGTACATTTTCTATACAACGAACTTTTTCTCTTTTGATTCGATTTTTATTCTCTCTATTTTCGAGGTATTTCTGGACATTTCAAGTTATTCTCTTTTTCAACGCATTTTATGGTGGTCATAAATTTTGAACTGGTTTTATTAGGTGCCTAACTTGCAAAGAGCAATAGAATTCTGGGCGTTTCATCCAAGAAGTACAACCTTGAAGGTATACGACCACGTTCGGAACCATGACTTTAAAAAAGCGCATAAATGGATAATTGTCATGATATTTAGTGTCACTTAGATTAGAATACATATATAAAATTGTTTTAAGGACATTTTGACAAAAAAATTATTTAAATACAATATTTTGGCAAAAAATTAACTTAGAATAATCTTTTTTCAAAATGTTCTCCTTTTATAAAAAATGCTTCTAAATTAATAATATTTCGCTTATATAAAGTATTCTCCAGAGAGTCTGAACTTGGATTTTTGAAAAATTCACATTATCCACAGTTACACAACCCATTAAAATAATTATTGGCGTTTTTTTCTTAAAATTTCTCCCCTCTATAGTAGTAAAATACGGATAAATCCACTTTTAAGTTCTATATTTCAAAAATTCTAGTTCAGCCTCTGTACAGAGGTCTGAGCTTTATACAGGCAAAATATTACTTTAATAGAAGCATTTTTCACAAAAGGAGAATGTTTTGAAATTTGGTCATTCTATTTTCCTTTTTTGTCAAAATATTGTACTTAAATAATTTTTTATTGTAATAATATTCTTAAAACAGTTTTATATACTTTTTCTTATTTAAGTGACACTAAATATCATAAATATTATCCATTTATAAGCTTTTATAAAATCACGGTTCCGAACGTAGTCGGATACCTTAACCCCCATTATCCAGTTCACTGGATACATCGTCGATAAATAAAAAATGTATGTTTAAAATTACTTGTAAGCTTTAAATTCGTAAGTCTCTAAAATTCATTACTTTTAATATAAAATTATTTTCTTAATGTTGAAAATATACCGTGTATTCTTCGGCATTCATTTTTCTTGTTTTCCTTGCAGTTTTTCTTTCTTTCTTTTGTTTTTTTTATGGGTAAAATGCATAAAATAAAAAGGTATTAATTTACAAAATGGAGTAAATAATTACTTTTTTTTTAATATATAGTGTTTATGAATTCGAAATTTGTTTTATGTGGTTTATTAAGTATATTGAAAGATGAATCTCTATATACCGATTTTCCATATAATGAACTTTTTTTTTGGGGGGGGGGGGTGGGGACTTTATTAAAAAGAGGTCCGATTGTTGTTAATATATTATTTATGTATATTATTTATGAAAAATCAAGGGACAGCAAACCATTTATCTAAGTAACGTTTTATTTAATTGGCTAAATTCATGACGTTCACATGATGAATGCAATCACGTGTTTTCCTTTGAATACACTATTGCCATTAGTTTCGTACTTATTGTTCAATTTGTAAAATTTAATAATTTGATATAGATGTTCAAGAGCATTAAGATTCTTCAAAAAGATTTTTTTTAATTAACAAATAAATTCTTATGCTACACGGTTACTGTAGCCTGGTTAGAAACACGTGATTGCTGTTTTCATGGCATCTCAAGGGGACTTAGCCCATTACTAGATATATATTTACCAGTGACATACACAGGAATTTTTCGAGGAGGGGGGGGGGCGCGGGATGAAAAACCATCATCCTTGTATCATACCCCAATACGATCCCGAGTATATTCTTTTGATTTTGCTGATGGTTGAAAGAAACAAAAAAATGTAAAAAATAAAGTGCTGAATAAATAGTTAGCATTAAGGTATCCAACTACTTGCGACTACTTTTTTTTTAAAAAAAATGGAGATATTGGAATTTTTTTGTGGTTTTTATAATTGTTTAGTAGATTTTAAGAAAAATATACTAAAATTAAGAAGACAAAAAGAAATTATTATTACCAAAATGGGAAAAAATTGGTAAAAATTTACACAAAATAGCATAAACGCGGTCCATTCTGAACCAAAAGTTTATGAACAAACATTCAATTTTTCAATTCTGATGTATTGCTATGTTCTTCAGTTTTGAAATGACCTTCAGTATAAAAGCGATGTTTTAATTTTTACAAAAAGTAGAGCCCCTCTTTATCTTAGTTATTACATGAAATTGCTTGAAAAAACAGTGATTATATTAACATAACGGACTGTAAATTTTGTAACAAAACAGTGATTGATAAATCTGAAGGTTAAACACTTCTACTATTATACAGAACATACACAAAAAATTTCAGTTAATTATTTTCAAAACTTTTTGAGCAATTGCCGTCCCCATTTGAGAATTTTCCAAAAGCCACATTTCGAGTAGAACGCGTTTTTAAAGTACATCTTGCTTAAAGTAATGACATCTGTTTTTACTAAAGCACTTGTAGTTTTTGTTCTAGTGAACGAAAAATAATAAACTTTGTACTTTTACAAAGCAAATAAGGTAACCTATAAAATAAAATTATAAAAAAAAAAAAAAATTGTCAATTTTTGGTAAAATTCACAATTTTAGGGTAGTCGGATACCTTAATAAATCAAATAAATTAATAATACCAAATACTTAAATAAATGTTACGTACTATATACATAAGATTATAATCAATCAAAAGTGATGGGGAGAGTCTGGACCCGGGGATTCCCTCCCTTGTGTCCCCGGGTAATTGTCATAGCCATGTACAGATATATTTTTACTCATATTGAATAAAATTCCATATGTACTGCAACATATTTCAGTTTTACACTAGCTAATACATCTTAGCATACAAAGATTTCCGTATTTTACAGCCTCCTGCAGCGTAAATTTAAAGCCCTCATGTAGCTGAACAGTGCGACATTAATATTCACTCACTCACTCACGTAGCTTAAAATTATTTAATATATTCTGGTAAATTTATCTCTAGAATGCTGTTTATATAACCATATAATTATTTTCGTATAAACATTGAAATGAAAATCGGTTAGCTTTCTGAAACAATAAGTTATTGTGATTTGGAAATTTTTTTATCGTCCTTATACAAAAAAAAACTTATTAAATGATAAATGTACAATATCTAACGAAATTGTAACATTTTGGCTTATAATTTTCTGTTTTTAATTCCTTACTAACATTTCCGTTACTTGAAGTTCGAGCAGCGAGAGATTCACCTATTTGACGGATTTTAAGTTGTTGTCAAATGTTGAAATTGTATAATTAAGACTTAAAACTACACACCACAGGTTAAAAATGGTTCTTAATTAACTAAACGCTAACACTTTATACAGAGTGTCATTTAGAATTTTTCGGAATATCCTTTTAAAACAAATTTTTGAGGAATTTTCTGTTTTATGGAAAACAGCTAAGGGTATAAATTCCTATGGTTATTTTGACTTGCTGGAAAAACTTCATGAGGCGAAAGGGATGGCGATCCCCTTTCTCGGCAACTAAACGCCCTGTTCTTCCTTTTGAATGAAATCTCGCGTCTTAATTGGGATTTTCCAGTTGACAAACCATCAGAATAAATGCCAAACGTGAGTGGAGGAGGGATGCTTGAACAACCCTTACGGCGCACACCGTGAAGTTGCGAAAGAGCGAGACACATTCCAAACCAATCAAAAAGTTTCTTCTCTCATCCCAAACTCTTTCCTCCAGCTCTCTCTCTACCTCCAAACGATTATCGGAGATTTTTCGCGCCACAGTTGTTTTATGAAGGGCCGCTAGTAAAACGACGGGCGTTCGCTGCAAACGACAAAATTCCGAGCACTTCTTTGCGATTTAAGCGCCGTTTGATGAGGGGAATTTGTCGACCGGAGTCCGCGATTTAATGCGAATTAGCGCGCCATAAAGCCGTGATGAATCCTGGGTTTTCAGGAAAAAAAAGAAAAACAGAACAGGCCTCTCTTTCGCGCGCGCGCGCTGATCCTGTTCTTTATTGCCAGAAGGGGGAAGGGAGAACAATTCTCGAACACCTTTTACAAGAATTAGTACCGCTTTTGCTCGCTCGGCGGCGCAGGATACTTCTGCTGGTGTTCCTCTTCTTCTTCGTCCCAACGAAAATCGTCTGCGCTTTTGTTATCGCCACATTCTTGAGTATTTAGCGGTTCTGGCCGGAGGGTGCGGTAAAGCGGGGGTGGGGGTGGAGCAGCAATCGGGCGCGAATGATAATAACAATAATGGTGCCGAGCTCACTTTTACCGCTTCAGCAGCTCATTTTCCCAAATTAATTTAAGACGAGAAAAGGGCTTTCTTTTTACCCCGCTAGGGGGAGTACAAAAATGAGGACAAAACCTTTCGCAGAGTAATTTAAAGGAAGCCAAGGAGCATGGTTTCAGGAAAAGGATTAACAAAAACAAGAAAACATTAAAAAAAAAGAAGGAAGGGGCAGTGGAATGGAGAAGGGGGAGGCCAAAAGGGGGAAAAAACCAGACGAGTTATGAAAAGGGCGCGCACAGACAAAGAAAAGAATTCCGAGTTGGAAACATTTTCTTGTAAAACAGGGCGTTAATTAATCCCTCCGTTTAATATAACAATCCGGGCAAAGCGGAGTGGCAAGTAGCCTGAGAATTTTCAATCATTCCGGCTGACTGCTTTTCCATGCTACTCCCCTTTTATGAATAAAGATGCCCGCTTAGCCCGGTAATTAAATGTTGCCGCAACACTCCCCTGAATATAAACAAAGGAGAGAAGCCATCGGGACCTTAAATATGCTGAAAGCCCACAACCATGAAAACTCGCCATCTTTTTTTTTTATGTTCACCACACTCTCACTCTCTATCTATCTGTTCTTCTTCTGGTCCCTCTTTTCTTTTTTGAAAACTTTGACTTTCCAACTCCTCATTCATTTCTTTTTGAAGAAAGAATGGGGGAACCCTTCATTGTGAAATGGAGAGTCCTTCTTCCAAGACAGTAGACCCGGAAAAAGCCTGAAGAAAAGCATTGCTTTTGATGATCTTGCCGCGCAGAACAAGAAAACTTTTACGCGCCTGATATTTTTCTCTTGTTCGAAGGAGCATTGCAGGTAATTTGAAAAAGGAGGTGGCGATGGCGAGCGGGGATATTTCTTCGACCCCTCCCCCCACCCTCCCAGATGGTAATTTAACTAAACTTTACGATCCAACAGTGTCGTGTCATTTAACTCACTTAAACTTCCAACTATTCGTATGAAAAGACAGAAGAGGGAAAGGGGGTGTAGCAATAAAAATGCAACGCCATCCCTCCTCTTGTAGGTCGTGACAAATGGTATATGCTCTCATTAAATGCACCGGGACGAGAAAGGGTTGTTGGGGATTCAAACATTAAAACTGAAATGCGAGTTTTAAACAATGGAGATGCTTCTTTGCGACAATCTGTTCATTCGTTTCGAGATATTTTTAAAGAGAATAAATTTCCTTTCCCAGCATTCCGCTATCTGAATGAACCACTGCGCAATGGACTGTTCACAAGACGTTTAGCTGATTGCTAAGTGGTCCAATAACTCAAACATTTTCAACCATTACCCATGTATAAGAGATTGTGCAGATATTACATTCACAATCTTGGAAGAATATCTTGATGATTAAAATACCGGCAATAATATTTTCATCAACTGATTATGTAAGTTAATATACCTTCCCGATACATACATCAGAATTTAACTATTTCATTCAGTTGAAGGTTATAGCATACAATTCTCTATTGGTTCTTGCTTTTGTGTCATAATATAACTAATTTTTTGCAATCCAATAACTCAAATGTTTTCAATCATTACTCAAATATAAGAGATTGTGAAGATACTACATTCACAATCTTGGAAGAATATCTTGCTGTGATTAAGAGATGGGCAATAATGTTTTCACCAATTGATAAGTCAGCGCTTCTCAAACTCTAGATGCTTGCGACCCAATTTTCAATCATAATTTCCATGGCGCTTCCCTTCCCCACTATACAATAATAATGTACTGAATTCGATAATCATTTACTTTGACTCTAATGCAGCAATACGTCTTTAATTCTAAAACATAAAAGATAAGTATTGAATTTTGCATATAATTTTGTGTATGACAAGCCCATGGGGGTCATTAGTAATTATTAAACGCATTCTTAACTTAGTAATGATGAATTACTGATCAAATACATATTGTAGTGCTAATACATTTATAAGTATATTACATCATTGTAAACATGTATTTTTTTTTATTATCTCACAATGTATTTTGTTTTGATTTAATTTTAGTAAATTGATAATTTTTTTTAAAAAAAATCTTTTATTTTCGATACGCTTGCCCCCCCCCCTTGTAGAATTATCATGCCTCCATAGGGGGGCACGCTCCCCAGTTTGAAAAACACTGATATAAGTTAATAATTATTAGTTCCCGATATACAGAGTAGCATTTAACTTTATGTATTTCATTCAGTTGAAAAGGTTATAGTAAGTAATTCTGTCTCGGTTGTTGTTTTTGTGACATAATACAACTAATTTCCTACAGGCTTTGTGATCCATTTGTACGACAGCGAGTAAAACTTTTATTTAGAAACTACAAATGATATGCAGTGAGGGAAATTCAAGTGATGTCATTAGTCACATGATAAATGTAATCCCGAGTTTCCTGCCAATCAGTTCATGCGCTTCTCTGTTGCCAACTTTTACTTGTGAAAAAGAACTTTCGTTTAAAATTACATGTTTGTCAACAATAATAACACACATGCATAAAGAGAATGCAATTGTTTTAAGGTATCCGACTACGTTCGAAACCGTGATTTTGCAAAAGCGTACAAATGGATAATATTTATGATATTTAGTGTCATTTAGATTAGAAAATGTGTATAAAATTGTTTTAAGAATATTATTACAATAAAAAATTATATTTAAGTACAATATTTTGACAGAAAATGAACATAGAAGGACCCATTTTCAAAATATTCTCCTTTTGCGAAAAATTCTTCTATTATAATAATATTTTGGCTGTATATAGCTCAGACCTCTGTACAGAGGCTCCACTAGAATTTTTGAAATATATAACTTAGAAGTGGGTTTATCCATGTTTTAAGACAACAGAGGGGAGAAATTTTAAGAAAAAAAACGCAGATATTTATTTTAATTAGTTGTAACTCTGAAAATAATGTGAATTCTTCAAAAATAAAAAAAATAGTTCAGACTCTCTGGAGAAGTCTTTACTATATATAAGCTCCCGTTGGTGTGGTGTGGTAGTTAGGAGAGGGGGGTGCCAGCTCAGGTGTCGTCCACGTCACTTGACCATGGTTCAAAATTACGTGGTCCGTCGCCAAAAGCCCTCGTGTAGCTGAACAGTGCGACGTTAATATTCACTCACTCACTCACTTACTATATATAAGCACACACACACACAAAATAATATTACTATAGAAGCATTTTTTTATAAAAAAAGAACACAATTTTGAAAAAAGGTTATACGAAGTTAATTTTTTGCCAAAATATTGTATTTAAATAAATTTTTTTTGTCAAAATCCTTAAAACAACTTTATACATGTATTCTAATTTAAGTGACACTAAATACCACGAAAATTATCCATTTATGGGCTTTTATAAAATCACGGTTCCGAACGTAGTCGCATACCTTAAAGCATGCGTACCTATATAATAAAAGATTTATTTTTTTAATTTTGAAAAACTAATTTATGAGTCTTAGTACTTCGGTATCTTTACTCACTTACCAAATCTGAGCTTTTATCCAATTTTTACAAACAGAATAACAAGTACTAGTCTAATGTCAGTTTTGAATTCAACGAAGAATACTTGATTGCATTTATTATGGGACCGCCATAAATGGGCTCAATTCATGACAGCCACATGATAAAGACGAGCACGTGTTTTCCATTGAATTCAAAGCAGAAATTGAACTAACTCGTACCTGTTGTTTTATTTATAAAACTTACATAAAATTTCAAATTTCATAATAAGGTAAAAACATTCAAATGTTATTAAAAAAATTGTGTGTGTGCTTATGACCACACACGACAGAAGTGATAACTTCAAATTTTGTAATGTTATTTCAGGGATTAGTTTGAATAAAAAACAAAGGGATATTAGTATTGTCATATAAAATTATTTATTCATAGGTCTGTACTCATAAAGTAATATTTTTTGTGAAACATACAATCATATTTGGGAATTAATTGTATTCTAAGAAGGAAACAATAGGTTTATGGTAGCTGAAATAGGTTATAAATACTTTAGATTCAAAATTATTTAAATATCTAAAAAAAACTCCATCAATCGTTGTTCCGTACTTCGTCGTGCTTTCATTTGGATCATTTGACATAATTAAATTGAATTTTGATTTTAAAAAAATCAACTAAAGGTTTTGACTTGACTTTTGAAAAAAAAATATACATTAAAATCCCCACTTAAAATTATTGGTAATTTATTCAGAAAAGCCGATCCGGTTTTGTGAATTTTGGTTGTAATTTAACAATATTCAATTCTATCCATGAATTAATTTAAGCAAAAGAATAGTAAGACAGGTAGTTGATTGGGAAGAGAGGAATCTAGGTCAAAACCTTTAAAAAAGGATTTAATCAGAAGATTATATCACATAATCTCTTGCTTATACTAGCTCTTTCGTCACCGTATGGCAGTTTTGTCCAAGTATATCCAATGCTGCTGCAAGTTAAGTCTTCTTAATTATATTTTGTCTTATTGTATTTAAATTATTTAATGTAACTTTTTCTTAATACCTTTATACTTAATTTTGTTATTTTGAATTTTTAACTGTCTTAATTTTCTTTTTATACTCAAATCATTCTTTTATACTTAAATTACATTTAAGTAATTACGTGATAAATAGAACTATTGTTCATTGCTATTCTGATTCGCTTACAAAAATAGATTGTTATTCTTAAATTCACTGCAATATTGCTAATGAATGCTAGAATTGTTCCATCGCTGGAAACATTTGACGGAACATTTCAACATGATTTGGCTTCTTGTCCCGATTCGATATTGGTCCAGACTTTTATGCATGGAAATGAAATAAATTGCTTAATTTGCCTGGTAATTTACCAGACCTAAATCCTATTGAGAAATTATGACATATTCTCAAGAATTGTTTAGTTAAGATGAGTTGCACGACAACAGAACAAATGATAAAAAGTGCTATACAAGTGTGGTTCTACGATGATGAAGTTAAGAACATGTGCGCTGCTCTAGGGGAGTCAATACCAATACGAGTTGAAGAGGTCATTCCTGCTCTATAGGACATACTTCGTACTAATATAGAGATTCTTCTATCTACTTAAGGTATGTAATGATTAAGGGGTGTTGGAAACAAAAATCTTCTTACTATGACAATTTAGAGATTTTTACATTTCAAGTTGTATAGATTTTAACCTTTCTAAAAATACCTTACTTTAAACTCAAGGATAATTAGAAGCCCTTAAAACCTATTTTTAAATAATCATTGAAACTGGGCCATGCCCATTTAAATGGTGAAAATTGTAAACAAAGTATTTTGTTTTTGCTTAAATTTGAATGAATGATGGAAATCAAAACATTTAATCCAGAATTGCTAAAAAAGTATTTGTACGAAAGTACACAAAATCCTAATGAAAGTGTAAACAACGTAATAGGATATCGTGTGCTGTAACGTCGTCAGTAGTTAGAAAACAAGAAAATTTGACACAGCCTCATTTAAGATTTAAACAGTATTTAATGGCTTCATATGTTATTAAAATGTTCATTAAATAGGCCAAGCCGGGCGGACAGTCTTTTTCACTGGAGGTCAATCCTTATTCCCAAAGGCACTCGACAATCCCTTGCTTTTCCGGGCTCCTCTCCAGTTTACTCCATGGCTCTCTGTTTCCATCCAGGGCTCCGTCCGTCTCACTCCAGGGCTCTATCTCCAAGCTTTTCACCTCTCCGTCCCAAGTCCTTTCGAGTTTTTTTCTCCGTCCAAAATTAACCCCTTTTAAACACCAGGGACGGGTCCACCACACGCCCTTCGTTTTCCTCATTGGCAGGTCAAAAAAAAAGGTCTGCCCTCGTCCCCGGGCCACTTTCGTCTCCCATTTGCGCGGCAAACACAAACACATTCCTCGTCTGTCTGGAATCCAAGGGCGCCATAATTCTCATCCATTCTGAAATTTCCATTCATCTCACACCTGGGCCTCATAGCCCTATTCTCTATGCATCGACTTGCATACAGGCTTCGCCTATTCAAGACTTTCATACAGGAATGCCTATTGTCACCGGCATTCTTTAGCCATTGTAAATTCCAGACCCTATGTCCGCGCTTGTCCGAGGCCAGACAACAAATAATGACTCCATGGCCACCTGCTCTTGTCACCCAACATCTGTTTGGGGCCATAAAACTTCAGATGAATAGATAGGGTGGGGTTCACCCCAATCGAAGACGTCACAGTACCAAAGAAAATATTTGTACAATTAGATGTATTATCATTGGGCACATATGATGCAAATTCATCATTTAATATGGAAAATGTATCAAAACTAGAAATTTCGAGAAAATTTAATATGGAGCGTGGTGATTACACGGCAGAGGCAATGGAGCCCCTCGACAAACAGATCCTGTTAAAGGCAAAATACTCATGTTTATAGAAAACAAAGGAAGTTAGGAAAGAAAAAAGACTTAAAAGTAAAAGAGAGGATGATGAGATTCAAGAAAATTAAGATCATTTGGAGTATGGGAAGGAATTCTTTAATGAAAAAGTAATTATACATTAAAGTTCATTTATCTGAAAATGTGAATTTTTGATGTTCGATGTACCTTTTCTGGGAAAATAACGTTCTCAGGTAGGTTAAGTTTTTTATGACATATTTATAAGGATGGTTAATACTTACTGAAATGTGCTTTTTGTAAAAAACTCAAAAATTTATTTTTTTCAAACTTTTTTATGTGAAAAATGGGTCAAATTTCACTATGTTTAAAGAAAAAAATTATAAATTATTAAAAAATTCAAAATTATCTAAAAACTCAGTTCAATATAATGAGAAAGGTGCCCTTTAATTGTATGAAAAATTTCAAGCATGTACACATAACAGATTTTGAGAAAAGATAACGAAAAGAGCCAATTTAACATTGTCGGTATAGAAGTTTCCGACTCCCCTTAAAAGCTAGGGTTTTAAAAAAAAATCGTTTTTTATCATTTTTCTCAATTAATTCGAGCAGAGCAATATATATACATATACATATATATGTATATGTATATAATTTCTAAATTAACACGAAATACAGATAACACAATATAGGCTAGTTTACTTAATATATTGATCCCTGTGTGAATTGGAAATTTAATTAATCTAATTTGCTGCAACTGTCTAATGCCATATGACCTAGTTTTCACAGTTTTACAACTATTCCTATGGACTAAATTAAGTACTTTTCATTATAATAATATAAATCCTCCACTCAGTTGAAAATATTCGATGGCGAATAATGGATTTACAGTGGTGTTAATTTTAGTTTTTTCCCTCGTTTTAATTTTTTAAATAATTCAGGAGGTTTTTTCACTTAAAAATTGAAACAAAATTTTTAAAATAAAAAAAACCCATTAGTATTTAATCGCAAAGTTATAATACTTATTCTTAAAAAAGACGTATTCTGAAGTTTTTGTAAACATTCATTTGAAAGTATCATTTTTCGTATTCATTAATACTATTCCAAAATTCATGAAAACTTCAGTAATTAAGCTAGGGATACAATAAAAACAAAACAAAAAGTAAAAAAATATTCACTTACAAATAGCTGTAAATATTTCTGTAATATTAAACGCAGAAAATCACAAAAGGGCTCTTAAAATTTGATATGAAATCGTTTGCATTTGTTACAGTTAACTGCTCGTAGAGTTCGAGTTATATTTACTTCGCACTATAAAGCTGCATGAAGGGTTTTGGTGACGAACCCCGAAATTTTGAACCACGGTCAAGTGAGGAGGACATCACCTGAGCTGGAACCCCCTCTCCTAACTTCCACATCACATCAACGGGTTAACTGCGTGCAAGAAAAATCGTTTGCCGTTTAAAAAGGAATTCTATGATCCTCTGTAGTTATTCTTAACAATTAACTGACTCTCAATAAAAAAAATATATTTTTCCCCAAAACTTCAATAATAAAAATCAATTATCAAAACAAAAAAAATTCTAGTGTCTGTAATTTTATGCTAGACGTATGAAATTTCCTAGGGAAAAAAAACTTTATTAAGGATTTACCCAAATAGTTATGTTTGTTCATAAACTGAAGAAATTTCCGACAGTTTTCATCTCATTTCCTTTTTCTCTCCGCTGTTTTTGTGAGTCTAAAAGCATTTTTTCGATATTTACTTTATAACTTCTTCAAAAAAATTACTTACGGAAGAAAACCTTTGTAACTTTTAACCAGCCCAAAATATCAAAATGATATATATTTTTTTACACTTATAAGATACTTAGAGCTAATTCATTTTACAATTGCTTGTATATTTGTCTCTTTTGTTTCATGCAGTATAAAGCTTGGTACACAAATTTCATTTCTGAATTTTCTTTCTTTGTAGTGAGTTGCTCTAATATTAGTTTTAATGGGACTTTCGTATCAATCATACGGCAGGAATTCATCGCCAAAGTACTTACATTTATGGCAAGCTATTTAATCTAGAGGAATAAAAAACATGATATGCAAAGGAAATGATACGTTTGATACCCTTCTATCATCTACACATTTTCGGGGCAAAGATATATTGAAATTGTCCAAAAATCGCCAATGGCATAGGGTGAATACATAAGTAACATTTTTATGATGTTGTTTCTTATAAAGTACATCAGCGTTTCTCAAACCGAGGGACGCGGGACCCTTAGGGTATCTTGATCGCTCTACGAGGGAGGCGCGAGCGTATTGAGAAGTCAAAAACAAAACATCATTTAAAAGAATGATTAATTTACTGAAAGTAAACAAACAAAATACATTCTGACATGATAAAAAATAAAATTAACACACTTACACTAATTTAATACACTTATAAATGTATCAGTACTGCACAATGTATTTTATGAATAATTTAACAATACTAAGTTAGGGAACAAGTTTAACAATTACCAGTGACCCATGGGCTTGGCATATATAAAATTATGAACAAAAATTAACACTTACCTTAATACACTGGTGTGCAAAACTTAAGCAACAATGTAAAAATTTAGCAGATAGCCATGAAATTGCAGAAAAGGAGGTCTGGAGATCAGTATAGGGAACACGTAAGTCAGTAGAAACGTCATGCGTATGCAAATATCAGGAACCAAACGTCAGAAGCGATGTGAGCGTACGCAAAACGCGTGATGTCGGCGCGCGCTGCTCAACAGTAGAATGAAATGAAGGACGGAGACACAATTCACCATATTCTCTGCAAGTGCCAGTGAGTCAGTTCGTGAAATATGGCTAGAAGAAATCATCTGGATGACTTCACACGTGGAAGAATGATCGGAAAGCTGGAGGAGGGGCGTACTGTCACCAGTGTAGCTGCAGAGTTCGGAATCAACAAAAGTGTCGTTTCGCGCGCTTGGAAAGCGTTCCAAACCACAGGTACAGCTGTTAGAAAGGTTGGTGTGGCCGCCCGAGGACGACAACTGCAGGGGATGACCGATATATCATCCTGCAGGCGAAAAAAGTTCGACAGCA
>BMAV01016112.1:259309-279384 GCA_019973955.1 Trichonephila inaurata madagascariensis | reverse complement strand
TATGCGTTGTATTCCTTTTTCAGCGCCGATGCTTTCGTCATCCTTTACGTACATAATACTCTCCCTCATTTCAGAATTTCATGTCTCTCAGATGATTTTTCGTGAAGTTATGGCAATAAACCCACCTGTTGCTTAAGTTTTGCACACCAGTGTAATTTGTACAGTTTATATATAATCCCTTAACTGCCCGATTATAAGTTACGTGATTCATTCTCCAATGCCTTTATTTTCTACGTATGCAAGCGTATGTGATGTAGTGGGAGGGGGGAAGAAAAGGAATAAATAAAAGGAAATCCTCTGATATAAGTAAATCCTTCGCAAACATTGTCAAGGTCCTTTTATTACATTCCGAAGCCTTCGGAATAATTTTATGGATAGCAGTGCGCAGAAAATATTATATTTCTGAAAGTCGTATACATACGTCCGGGGAATTTAACGCACCGGTTGAGAGAGGCGTATATATACACCATTGGCACTTAAGAGGTTTAATTCGTATTGTAGCTTTAGCGTCAAAGTTATAGTATTATTGAATTCAATGTATTGATATTTGTAGGGAGGGGGTAGCGATGAAAATTATGATTGTGTGAATATTGGGTCGCAAGTATTGAAGGTTTGAAAAGCACTTATGTACATCATACTTCAAAAAAATATTTTCTATTGCTACAACTATGGTCACTTAAAATTTATACATGTGTATACAAAAAATTATTAAATTATTAAATTATTTTTAATATTTTTTTCTTTTAAATTTGTTGAAAATGAGATATAAGATTCATTCCCAGTTGGGTGATGTTGAGTTTGATAAGATATTATTCGGGCAAATTTATTAATATATAATGATATTAAATATTTTATAATCTTTAAGGCAGCTTGAGTGAGTGTGCGGGTGTGTGTGGTGGTGGTGGTGGGGGGGGTTAATTGCAAAGAGTCAATTTTGATTAAACTGTGAAAAACAATTAAAATAATTTGGAGAACTTTTAACGATGATGCCAAAAAGAAAGCCATAAGGCATACTATATGTCATTTTAAACATCTATTTACAAATAGAATTTTTTATAATGTATAATATTTTTACAATAAAAAAAACTAGATAAACAATATTTAAATCTATATTATCTGCGCGTAAAGATTTCATACGAAAATTATGAAAGAAAGCTATTACCTATTTAAAACCCTAATTACCTTTTCCAATGTTCTATCTCTTCCAATTTTCAGAATGCTCTGTCGCTCAAAGCCTATTTCTTTTCCAACTCCCCTTTCTTGGACTTTTATTTTTACCGATACAACCGTTTACTATTCCCTAAGTCTTTTCTTTTCTGTTCAAAATAAAGTCTTGATTCCTTTTGTAGATAATTGCATGTGTATGTATTATAAAAATTAAAATGTATTTTCACCTAAGAGTTCTAGCAATTTTTTTAGTAAAATAACGAAGCTAATGATTTTTCTAGGCTTAACTATAACAAGTAATATAACAAGAATTAAATCAAATCCTACTTTGAATCGATGAATAGAAAGTACTTTAATACAATTGAAAGTTTGAACAAGATATATATGTATATATATATATACATATAAGTAATAATACCCCATATATATATATATGGGGAGAAAGTGAACTAATAGTAGGAATTGAAAGAAGAGCATGATTTGTCTGCATTATTGTAACAATGCACAACCGGTTTGGCTAGTTTGGCTGAAAACCGGTTTTCGACGACAGCTTTTGCCACTGTTTTAACAATTACATTGCTACAACAATGAAGACGAATCTAAGTGGGCGTGGAGAAAACCGGTAATTAATATAATTAATGAATTAAAACTTGAAAAAACTATATTAACATCAAGTGTTATCCACTAGAAGTTTTAAAAAATTTATTTGAACTTGAATGGATGAATATAGAAAGTATTTTACTAACGATTGAAAATTTGAGCAAGATATATAAAGAAATATATATAGGAAGAGTGTGAGCAAATAACAGGAATTGAAAAACAATTGTTATATTCAACAGAGTCAGATTCCCACATTTACAACTTTTCCCCCAACAATTCAAAAAATGTAAATATCTTGAGATAATTAAGAAATTTTTAAAATTAAATATTTTATAAGTTTAAAATATATTAAAAAATTTTCAATGTTTTGAAAAAAATTAAATACTACAATAACTTGTCAAACTGACTTTCTTTCCTTCAAATTAATAAACTAAATAACATTTTTACCTCATTAAAAAGTCTCAAAGTTTTAATACTTTAAAAAAAATCTAACTCATTTGAAAATTCTACAAGCAAAAGAAACCATTTTTTTCAAGCAACACCGAGTTATAAGTCCGCAACTTATAAGTCATTTCAACTCCCATCACTTCTCTTCAAGTCACCATCTGCAAGTGATTCCTTTATCCGCAGAAACTTCCTGATATGATTTAGTAACCACATTAAGGCTCAAACCTAGAGCAGAAAAGCGTTATATGAAAAAAAAAATCATCTGACGGAAACGAGCACCCCCAAACGATCGCGGTTAAATTTCATCGCAAATAATAATCGCACTCGGAAGAGAAAAAAATAATAACAGGAGACGATTTCCCATTTACTGGACCCTATTGCCATTTTCATCTCTTTCATTATCGTTTTAGATGTCCGGATCGAGCTTTAATTCCAACCTCCCTGGAGCCTCCTATTTCAATCCAATGGTCAGACGATTTGACATTTTTACGCAAACGACTTTTCCCAGAAACGGACTGGGGTGGTGAGGATGAGGTACAGCAACAGAGGTCGAATCACAATTCGCATAATCTATGCATACATGCGCGCACTCCCTCTTGTCTTAATTCCTCATAATTTAAATATTTTTAAGCCTTCTTTTTGCAAATGTGAAAACGATTATTACTTTATTATTGTTGCCATTGTTTATTTTATATAAAAATTCCCTTTCTTGCCTCCCCTAGAAAGAATAAAGGCGAAACACACACACACTCCCATACCGATGCTGCGTAATTAACAAAAATGCGTATCCTTTTCCTGAGGAATCAGTTTTCACAGCGAAGAAAATGGAAACTCGTTTTCATTTTTCTCGCCAAGGAAAGGGAGCGAAAGCGATACGCGCGCATAAAAACCGAGAGAAAATCCGTTGAGGAGAGACTAACGGAGCCATTTCTCGAGTGGGATGAAATTAGTAAAATTTTAAAAGGAAATAAAAGAGAAGGGGTGTAAGGAGCAGAGAATAGAAAAGGTAAAGTTGGAGAGAGGATTTAAAGAGAGACAGAGAGAGCGAGAGAAAAAAAATGAGGAGAGAAATAATAATTTTTGAATGAGAGCGTCAAGTAGAAGACTTTTCTGTGGTTGGATAATGTCTCCCACTCATCCGCCCGGTGAGATTATTTAAATCAACAGCAACCAGAGAGTTATGCATGGAGAATTTGAGAATCTTTTATTTCTGAGCATTAAGGCTTGGCAAGTCGCTCTTCAAAATTCAGTCACTGGACTTTTAATGACTTAGTTTTAGAGTGTCGTGGAATAATAAATGCCAGAACGAAGCTTTTATCATTGTTTGGACTGGGGTATTTTTTTAGGGGGCGTCACAGCTTCGAAGGAGTTCGTTTCTTTGTTGGAGGAAAGCATCGCCACGGTTGTTGTTGAGCATTGGATTTTACCCTTCGTTACCCCAGAGGAATATGAAAGTATTAAATGTCATTTTTATTTCAACAACAAGACGTTCGTCCTCCAACACGAATTACTTGTTAGACTTGAACTTCTTGTCTCCGAGAATAAATATCGTGGAACATTAAAGCTATTCAGAAGACAGCGCTGATTTCGGACATTAATTAATCGGTTTTTGTACTTCTTTTCAAGGTAGATCTTTTATCATGCAGAAAAGGGTGCACAATTAAGAAGTGCTCTTTGTTTTTGATCATTATGCTTCACTGGGACTGGAGGCCGTCGAGAACTCTCATTGTTATTTTTTTTTTTCTTTCTCAAACATGGCCACGCTGTGTGGAACTACAATTCAGCTGAATGAAACATGTCCTCGAAGAAATCAGCTTCGTTTGGTTGAGAACATTTCCTGATAACAGCTTACCTAAGTAAAATGTTTCTTTTTTATTCGGTAGATGAGAGATGCTAGGAATAATACAGTGAAAATCTCCCGTTGTGGAAGATTTGTCTTTATTTGAGGCATTTTTGATAGCATCTGTTGAAAAGTTTCGAAAATTTAATGTACTTTTGTTAATTATTTGAGAAGTAAGAAGTAGTTATATAAAAACATTCGAAGTGACTACATTTACTTATGTGCCATTTTTTTTAATTATAAGCTGAAAATTGCCATCTTCTACGAAAGTTCAAGAAATATTTCTCTTGCTTAAGGTTACAAAAATGATTTTATGATGCATTTTTTTAATAGTTAGAACTTTTTAGGAACAATTTCGTTTGAATATGGTTAAAAATTCCTCTTTTTATTTAGAAAGATTTCTCCAAGTTTTAGTATCACTGTGTACAGTGGCGAACACAAGGGGGTAGGGGGTCCTCCGATCCGGCCCCTCCCCTTGAAGACCTTAATTTTTTTCCAATTGATTATAATCCTATACATATAGTACGTAAAATTTAATTAAGTATTGGTTATTAATAATTAATTTTATTAATTAATGCAAATTATTCATTCAATAATGAACTTTTTACTATTTTTTGTTCCCGAAAATCGACAAAATCAAAAGAATGTGTTGGGTGGCGTATTGGGGCATGTGATACGAGAATAATAGACTTTCGACCCTGGATCCGGTCTAGGGGGGGCACCGCACAAGCGAAGGAAGGCAGAAAAATCGAACCCAACCCAAATCCCTTAATTTTTTTCCGATTGATTATAATCCTATATATATAGTATGTAAAATGTAAAATTTAATTAAGTATTGGTTATTCATAATTAATTTTATTAATTAATGCTAATTATTCATTCAATAATGAACTTTTTACTATTTTTTGTTCTCGAAAATCGACAAAATCAAAAGAATGTGTTGGGCGGTGTATTGGAACATGATACGAGATTAATAGACTTTCGACCTTGGATCCCACCCCCCTCCCTTTAAAAATTTCTGTGTGCGCTACTGACTGTGTATTGTCTTATACGAGATGTTTTTTATTTGGAATCGTAAGACAAAGACATTTTAACAATAAGTCCGGCTGCAGTAACACATATAATACAAATATCAAACCATGCAATTCATAAATTAATTTAGTCTCTCTTCGTGGTTTTCTTAATATTTTATTACAACAATAACAACAATTAAGAGCAATCGATAATAAAGGACATTGAATGAAAATAAATGAATCAAGAGGCTGGTGAAGAATTTGCGATATAAATTCACTGTTTCTGAAAAATAGACCTTGATATAAAATTTTTAAGGCAAATGCCAACTAAGAACACGTAACATCGCCTTGAGTCATAAACAAACGGACACTGGCGACTTACAACGACGCACAGGATAGTAGAAATAATTATTACCAATAATAACTGTAACATTCATATTCTAACACTTAAAGCAATAAATATTGCAAGAAAATTTTCTTTGAACAGTGTCATATAATCTATTTTTCATATCTTTCCCTTCATCATTTAAGAGTTGATTATTCAATCTAGAAATTAAACAGTTATGTTGTAGTTTATTTTACGAAGGATTGTAAGTTATTTAAAACAATTCAGGACACTCAGGTTAACGAATGGGAAATCTGCGATGATATACATACGTAAATGCGATGTAGAAATTATTTTATAATACTTACGCATTATACTATCGACCAATATCTTCAAATCAAAAGACTCCGCCAAATGCCTAGATATGTGGCCAATAATGGAAAACGTTCCCGCATGAAACAATAAGTACAGTAATAGACTTTGGCTAAGTTTTTTGAATTGGTGGCACGTCATTTTATTTAGTGGAATTGGTTGATGTACCTATTTTACTGTATTTTGAGCATTAATTTGGTATTAATAAGGCGAAAAAAAAAAGAATATTAGTAGAAAAAAGAGTGTGTGTGTGCTTCTGACCACACGATAGAAGTGATAACTTCAAATTTTGCTATGTTATTTCAAGGATGTTAGGTGAATAAAAAACAAGGGGATATTAGAATTATTTATTCATATGTCTTTGCTCACACATAAAGTACTATTTTTTGTTCAATATACAATCATATTTATGAATTAATTGTATTCTAAGAAGGAAACAATAAGTTTATGGTTGTTGAAAAAGGTTATAAATACTTTAGCTCAAAATTATTTAAATATCTAAAAAAACTCTGTCAAGAGTTATTCCATACTTTGTCGTGCTTTCATTTGAATCATTTGACATAATTGAACTGAATTTTGATTTTAAAAAATATACTAAAGGCTTTGATTTGTCTTTTGAAAAATTTACTTGAAAATCCGCACTTAAAATAATAGGCAATTTGTTCAGAAGAGTTGATTCGGCTTCAGTGTAGGCAACTAAATTTTTGTGAATGAATTCGATAATTTTCTCTGCTCTTTGATTGGGGGAAATATAAATAGTAACCATTAGAATTATTTGTCCATTTTCTGCTCTACATTTCGCTGCCCAAATTTCTCCGATACATGACTCATCAAACCCAAATGATTCAGTAGTATTGTCACGAGTAGTATTGTTACCATTCAGTAGTATTGTTACCATTGTTACGAGAGCTACAAACCCAAGTGTAACAATGCTTGGCTTTTTAAAACGCATCATACAAGTTCACTCTCCAGCAAAACGCGCCTAAAAAAGTTAACACTTCAAAAATACAGGAATATAACATTTAAAACTCAAACAAAATGCTCTAAATATTTTAATTAAATATCAAAATACTTCTCTAGTAATACGCAATAATGAATCCCTACAAATTTCCAGCAGCATCAGATGTAGGGGGGGGGCTTTTTATTATAACTTCATAAATAAGGTCTTACATATTTCTTTACTTTAGATTACAATCTAGACTTCTTGGTGGAATAACACTTCGCATAAAATAGTTATAATTACTATAGAGTAGTCATAAACAAACACAAATATCCTATTATCTATGTGCATAAACAATGTGTAGGGATTTAGTTTTATTTTTGCGCTATCAACAAAGACATTTGAATCTGTAAATAATGCTCTCTTCCACCGTCAGCGCATTAAAACAAGCAACTTTAATCGCCCTCACCCTGGATAGCAATTACGCAACAAACTCGCGACACATTCCTGAACTTTTCTCCGTCGGGCACCCGATCAAATTGATAAAACGGAAACGTCGCGCTGTGAAACCTGACAACTCCAGCAAAGAAACCACCCCCTGCGTGATTACACCTTCCCCCTTGATAACCGTGTCAGAAAAATACTTTTGAGTTATACTTCTCGGCGGCATTTAAAGCACCAAATCTTTTAAAGCGTCCCCCCTGTGGTGGAAAGCAAAACTACAGCCCATCCGTGGCGTCTTGAAGTTCTTCAACTCGTTTAATTCTCGCAATCCCAAACCCAGCTCACATACGTATAACAAACACCTAGAGTTTAAAATTATTTATTTCCCTTTAAAATCCCGGTCTTCGTTTTCGCGCGCTCGCATCGACGCCAGCGTTGCCATTCCACGAACTCTAAAAGTGCGGCAGGAACGCGGCTGATAATGGCGGCTTGAGATAATGGTAGAATATTTTAAGAGAAAGGGCTATTAAAAGAGAGGAAGAGTACTGCAGGGCGATGCCGTGCCTTTGCTGCTAAGTGGCGTTTATGCGGGAAGTGGGATTCTGCCCCCTCTGTATCTCCCCCACCCCCACCCATTCAGGATATTTCACGAGTTTAGAGAACTGGAATATAATTTTTCCGCCCCGAGACAAATGTTTGTTGAAAAAGAGCACCGCATACGACAATGGGAGGGAGGGAGGTTTGATGTGCATGCAGACAAGCGTTATCAGTTACTGAATTAAGAGTGGGGATAGCTTCCTTATTTTAATGGACTGTGCTAGCTGCTTGAATCCCGTGATGATCCGTAATCCACTGGATTTTCCCACTTTGGTAAGATCGTTCGGTTTAATGGAAGTCTCGATCGCAGGTGTTCGGAATCCACAGTTTAGGTTCATGACTCAGATTCGGTTCGCAATAGACTGGATGCTGTTGAAGTTAAATGTAGCACAGGGGTTAAAAATAAAAATCTGACCTTTATAATGCTTGCTTTAAGTTTATTGTTAAGTCGAAATGAGTGAATTTTAACTTTAAGGTGTCCAACTACTCTAAAATCATAATTTTTTTTTAAATAATTGATAAAATTTTTTAATGATTTTATTTTATAGGCCATCTTATTAACTTATAAAAATACCGAGTTTTCTATTTTCCATTCACTAGAACAAAAACTACAAGTGTTTTAGTAAAACCAGATGCCATAACTTTACAAAGGATGTCAAACTTTAAAATGCGTTTAGCTCGAAATACGCTTTTTTTCTCGAAAAGTTCAAACGGGGACAGAGATTGCTCAAAAAGTTTTTAAAATAATTTGCTGAAACTTTGTGTGTATGTTTTGTATAACAGTAGAAGTCTTTTACCTTCAGATTTATCAATCACTGTTTTATTGCAAAATTTACATCTCTTAATGTAAATATAATCACTGTTTTTTTTAAGCAATTTCATATAATAACTAGGATAAAGTGCTCTAGTGTTTGTAAAAATTAAAATATCTCTTATCCTGAAGGTCATTTGAAAGAGCAACAGCAAAGTAATGTTTCAAAATTGAAAAATTGAGAATTTGTTCATTTACTATTTGTAGAGCGGGTTACGTTTATGCAATTTTTACCCGTTTTTTCTCATTTTTAGTAGTAATGATTAATTTTTAGCCTTTTTTTCTTAAAATGTACTAAATAAATTTAACCACAAAAAATTTCCATATCTCCATTTTTTTTTTTTTTAAGTGATCGGAAGTAGTCGGATTCCTTAAAGGGAATTTAAGCATTCAAACATTAGAAAGAAATAACAGAATTGTTTGTGATGCATGTATTTTTAGAAAGTAGACAGAGCGAATTTTTCCCTAATTAATTATTATTATTTAAGTTTTTCTTTAAAACAAAAGAAATATGAATAAGGAAGAATTTCTCACAGAAATGTTTATAATAAATGAGTCCAAGAAATTCGGAAAACATGGACTAGGTTCTTTCGTTAAAATTTTGAGGCAAATTAAAATTTAATTTTAATTTTTACAATTGGTTTAAACAATTATTTAATTTTTTTTTTTTTTGGGGGGGGGGGTTTTTTTTTTATAAAGAAACTAACGTGTATCTAGCATTACTATAGTCAAGAACCAAACGATTTTTTAAATTAAATTTTTAGTTTACGTTACCATTCTTTACATTCTAACAAGCAAACAATACATTGAACTTAATAAATTTGAAAATTGGAGGATTTTGCAAGATATTATTTATCCCGTTTGATTTTAAAAAGTATTGCAACGGATGAATTAATTTATAATGAGTAAAAATGTCTAAATGTCTCTACATTGTCAAACCTTAGTTTAAATCAGTTATATAAACTGGAGATACCATACTGCTTCTAAATTTACTTTTTTAAACTTTTAGAACCAGCCAAGGTAAGCATTATATAATCTTCAAAACGATAACTAGGGAAAAAAATGTGTAATAAAATGCAAATTTTTATTAATTCCTGAGCGTTCCAAACTCAAAATTATATCAACACTTAACTCATAAATGTTCATTAGAAAAAATGTATCTATAAAATTTAAATAGGAAAATAGATGCAAATAATACTGTTGATGACTAAATTGTATGTTTCCAGTTTTTTTAAAAAGTATTACATCTAAATCATGTTTGTTATTTTGTTACAATAAATTTTTAATTTGCACATTTTTTGAAAGAAATTTTAATTCCAGATTATTAATACCAAGAGGAAATATGGAAAAACCGAGATATGTTCGATTAACTGTGTGTGTGTGTGTGGATTATTGGAATTGTACTTATAAAAAGAATATGCAGACTTTGACTATGAACATAATCTTGAATGCCGACAGTGATGAGGATGACACCAGGAAAAACACCTACACTCCTAATTTCCCTGCCACACCCACATGAGAACATTGAGCATCGACAGATTCAACGTGTTTTTTTATTTGATAGATATTAAATGAAATCATTATTCTATCCTAAAGATGTTTTTTTTTAAAGTTGTAAAAAATTGCAATAAAAAATATTTTATTAAAAGTAATTTAATCAGGTAATCCTAAATTAATGAATAACTCAATAACTTCGTCAGCGCTTGCTCCACTTTTAAATAGGCTTATTCACCCACAAATCCTTACGCGATGGTAAAGAGTTCACTTTGTTTTCATTTATTACTTACTTAATTTTGTGTGAAGCCAAGCTTTTCAAACCTGACATATATATATATATAACAACATAAATTGATATCTACTCATAATTTGAATCTCCTTTATTTATAACATCTAATTCATGAATCCTAATACTCTATTTCAAAGCGCCTCTCAATTTATCTTTTTTTTAAAGCATTAAAAACATTACGTTGGTATATTTATTACTTGAATTTTTGACAGGTTTACTGGCGATTACAAGAAATATAAGACCACTAGCTGGTATACCCGTCCTTCGCACGGGTAAATTGAAAGATTAAACAATACAGATTGAAGGATAAAGAAGTTTTAAATGAGTTAATTTTACGTAAATTGCACATTAAACAAACAAACAAAAAAGCTTTTTTCATATCTCAGCTGAACATAAAAAAAACATATTTGTTAAATTTTAAGTCTGTAGATCTAATAGCTGATAAAAGGAATTTTTATTTATTTATAACTCCCCATAACACTTTTGTCAGTCTATTTTTGAAAACACCTTCCTAAGCTGATTTCTGCTCAGCAAAAGTAACACATTCTTACAAATTTTGTGTAATGAACGCTTAAAATAGTGTAAATAATTTATATCTGGAATCTATCTATTATTTTCTGTTGTGTTTATTTTATGTTAAAATCTTGCCACCACAGCTCCCTTCGAAATATAGTTTAATTATTAAATAAAAAAAAAATAGTGATTACACTGATCAAAGGAATAAATTAAAAGTGAGCGCGCACTGAGGCATGGCGTAGACAAAACAAACAAGGAAAGTTTACTTCTTACAAAAAAGATAGATATATGCTGTCGCGGGCTTTTTTGCAGATGGCAGAGTTTTTCCTACTTTCTTGACAATTATCATTATATTTTGGGCACTTCGCACAATATATTTATAAATTATAGCCTATGTGTTATTCTGATATATAAGCTATATTATTGTAAAGTTTCATTAAAATCCATTCAGTTGTTTTTCCGTGAAAGAATAGCAAACATCCATACAAACTTTCGCGTTTGTAATATTAGTAAGGATTTATTGTCTTCATGCTCCTTATTAATAGGGATTTAATATTCCCTAAACAATTATGTCATGTCTATAAGTAACTAGTTATTCCCTTTGCTTAAACATGTGATTGTGTTTTTTATATGTTTTTGCCTGTTCTTCCCTGAAAAAAACTTGATATCTAAACATTTCCCTCTCTCCCTTTTTTTTTTTGTCTTAGCCATAGCTTTCATTCCTTTTGCTCTTTATTTCATTGTCCTTGTCTTTGTCAAAATGTAAAGTGAGCGTGTGTATTTTTATGCTGGATGTTTTCTGTGTTGTGATGAGGTCGGGATATTTATGTTTGTTTGTCTCTAGATCAGCGTTTCTCAATCTCTGGGGCACGTCCTCTTAGGGGATCATGATAACTCTACGAGGGGAGCGCGAGCATATTGAAAAGTCAAAAGCAGAAGATTATTTAAACCATTATTAATTTACTGAAAATAAACAAACAAAATACATTCTGACCGAATAAAATATAAAAAAAAATAAACATTTGCATGAAATAATACACTTATAAATGTATCAGTACTGTACAATGTATTTCATAATTAAGTTAACAATACTAAGTTAATAAGAAGTTTAATAGTTACCAGTAACTCCCATGGGCTTGCCATATATAAAATTATATACAGAAACTAACACTTATTTTGATAATTGGTACGGTTTATAATTAATCCCTTAACTGCGGGTTAAAAGTCACGCGATTCGCTCCCCAATGCCACCATTTTCCACGTAGGTGGGCGTATGGGATGTATTGGAGGGAAGGGGTATAAAAAGTAATAAATAAGTAAAACCTTCTCAGAAATAAGTAAATAATTCGAAAACACTGTCAAGGTCATTTTATTACATTCCAAAGCCCTCGGAATAACCTAATGGGTAGCAGAGCACAGAGAAGATCGTATTTCGGAAAGACGTAAATATACGTCCGGGGCAAATAACGCTCTGGCTTAGGGAGACGTTTATATACGCCGGTGGCACTTAAGAAGTTAAAAGTCGTAGTGTAGCTTTAGCGTCAAAATATATAATATTATTCAATTCATTACATTGTTATTGTATGGGGGGAGAGGCACGATGAAAATTATGATTGAATGGTGGGTCGCAAATATTGAAAGTTTGAAAAGCACTGCTCTACATGGTTAATAAAAAAGATTTCTCGCCATAAAGGACTGCCTGGTGAATACAACGTCGCCATGATGTTTGCACCATTCACCAGGATTACGACATATATATATATATTCTCTTTTCCCATACATCCGAAAACATTATATAGAAAAATAGAAGATGTAGTTTACTTTAGAGCATAAAATATAAAAGTAACAAAAGAAGGAACATGATCTATAGAGCAAATAAAACCTATTAAACATAATTCTTATTTCTCATATATAACCTCCCAAAGTACTTTAAGAAATTATAAGATCGTATTCCTTCTTAATGTATATAAGCTTTACTTGATATAATTTATTAGGAATGCATGGCAGTTATTCAGATTATCATTGCTCTTGGACCATGTTATAAACCCCCAGACTTTTAAAGGCATCCAAAAATCTGGTCTGGAGATAGCCCGTATCACGCCTCGTTTGGCTCTAATGAGCTACATATAACATGCATGAAGATATTGCATTTTAAGATTGTCCTAGAGAAACTAACAGACTAACAACTCTTTTCGAATGGAAGTTTTTTTCAATATTAGTATTATAATTCAGGCGATAGCTATTTGAAATAATGAATCTTTAAAGTACAGAAGTATTCCTTGTGAGACAAAATGCATTGAGTTATAATATACTTGAATAATTTTTCGCAATAACGTATGCTGAGAATATATTTGGAATAAGCATATAGATCTATTTGGAGTCAGTTTTTGAAAACAAAAATCTAAAAGACTATTATCTTTTTCGTATTTCCAAATATCGAATTAAAAACCTTAAGTATGTAATATGATTTCTATGAAAACATTTTTTCAAAATAAAATGTTAGTTGAAAATATTTTTTTTTAAATCAAAAGACCGAAAAGTAATACACATTCAAAACCTACATACACCAAAAAATAGTTATCCAAAGTTAATTATTTGTTGTATCTATGTATATATTAAAGGTAATTACTCTTATAAGCTTTTAATGTATTGGGAATATTTGCAAAGATATTGGAAGTCAAAATGGTATTTTTGATAACATGTTTTTCTTTGGTTTACTTTGAAATTGAAAAAATTTATTAATAAATTTTTTTTATTTAAATTTCCCAGGTCAAACAGAGCGAGAAACAGTTATAATAATTATTTTTAAAAATTTTGGAACTAACTTGTTTTTTACTAGTTATTTTTAAAGATTATAATTTTTTCACAAAATCATTGGTGATAGGTTCACTTTTGAATGCATTGCGTCATTTTGTATGATTTTATTCTGTTCTGTTGATTCTAGTTCTCCCGTTTCATTTTTTTAAATTTATACAAACATACGAGTATAACACATTGAAGTAAAATGCATCTTGTATAAGATTCCCCTTTAAAAAAGTCGAAAACAGGCTGGAAGAGAGACTAAAGGGAAGAGAAAAGTAAAGAGCAGAGAAAAATTTAAAGAAGAAATAATTTAGTTGGCCTGACAGGTCCTGGGTAAGAAATATCGTAATTCCTTTAAATAGTCGCTGACGTTGAAGATAATGCATTGAATTTGGATTTATAGGATTATATATCACTTTTGTGTGGATTATTAGTTAATCTAATTAATAGATATTAATTAATTTTGTAAGGTGAATGAATACATTCGGAACTGTAATTTTCCAAAAGCCTATAGATGAATATATATATATATATATATATATTTTACATTTAATGTTAGTTGAATTAGAATATGCATATAAAACTGTTTTAAGAACATTATTATAACAAAAAAATTATTTAACTGCAATTTTTTGGCAAAAAAATGAAGAAAAAGTGACAAGTTTTTAAAATATTCTCTTTTTATGATAAATGCTTCAAAATTGATATTTTGCCTATATATAACTAAAACATCTGTTCAGTGTCTTAACTAGGACTTTCGAAATATATATAACTTAGAAATGTGGAATCATTAATATTTTAATACATCAGAGTAGATGAAATTGAACAAAAAAACACTGATTATTATTTTAACTGATAGCAACACCGAAAAATATTTGAATTTTTCAAAAATTCTAGTTCAGAATCTGTATAGAAATCCTAGCTATATTTAGGGAAGGTATTATTATTGTAGAAACATTTTCCTTATAGAGAAAAAAAAATTAAAGAATGACCATTCTTTTTTTATTTTTTGTCCAAAAGATTTATTTAGATAACTTTTTCTTGTAATAATATTAAAATTGTTTTATATCTATATTCTAATTCAACTCATATTAAATATTAAGAAAAATTCGTTATACGCTTCTGCAAAGGCACGTTTCCGAATAGATCAAACACTTTATTTACATTAAGACAAATGAAGACAATTATTTATCTTTTGTTTCCTCAAGTAGTCTCTTATTTTTGTAATTCCTCCAAACTGATGATTGTCAGTACAATTTTTATATATAATTTAGATTTTTTAAAAATAAGGCCATCTAATAATGTCATGTTTCTCGGTCCACCAAATTTGAAATTCTCTTTTACACTTACTATGTTGCCCTTTTTGTTCTTTTACCGAACTAGCCATGTTAAATAACAGTTAAAAATTGTGAACATAACGCAGATAAACTTTAAAATACAGTTGTGTCAATGAAATTGACTATGCTATACGTAGACAAATGTTACATCATAAGCAATTGTAGTCTACGACGTAACTAAGGCAAGACAATAACAAACGAGTGTGCTTCCCGCCACCTCGAGACCGATCTCTCGCCTTTGTTCGTAATACTTCATAATGAATTTTGAAATAAAATGCAAACCATTTGATCAAACCACTGGTTTGCCATCCCTGGCCAATAAAATAAAATCATAAAAAAGTTTGTCAGTTTTTTTGCAAAATTCACAATTTTTAATGTAGTCCAATACCTAAAATTAGGGATGGAAATAAAATCTCTTTCCCGTGAATTAAAATGTAAAGTAATAGCTCATTTAAAGCAAGTTTAATGTGTGAAAAGTTTTTAAATGCCTCTCTCCACATTTCCAAGAACAGTCATATAAGTCTGTCTCCCCCACACAAATTCTTTTACCTAGTGACTCCCACACTCATTGAGCTCTCACTTTCGCTTACTCATACCTGTGCTTGTTTTTTAAGGGGAAAAAATGAAGGACAAAAAAAAAAAGGCGACAACAAACTGCTTAAATAAGAACAAGGCGCTAAGAAGAAATCAATACCACCTACGAAGTTCAGCTGTTAAGAAATCAAGCAGAAACAGACGATTTTTTTTCACCCATCCCCTTCTCTTCCCTTCACTTCAGGAAGTAGCTTGTTGCTTTTGTTTTTATTATTAGTATTTTTTATTTTTTTTATTTTTTATTTTCTCACTCGAGCCTCATGAAAAAAAAAGTGTTCGAAAGGGAAAGAAAAAAAAGGGGGGATGGAGAAGAGCAAAGCGTAGAGGGGTGAAGATAAAAAAAAAATGGCGTTGTTGAAAGCAGAGTCACCTGATGGCATTTTCATTTCCTCCAGCGGAACATCATGCAAATGTCGTCTGTCGCAACAAAATGAGCCTGCCGGAAAACCAAAAGGAGTGCTGGGGGGAAGGAAGAGGAGTTAGTGAGCAGATGGGGAAGTGAAAAAAAGAACGAAAGAAAGAAAGGGGGAGGGAGGAAAGAAAAAAAAAAAATTTTTTTCTGGTTGTTAATTTGTCCGTTAGCATTCACCCTGGGATTTGCTTTTCGATATCGAAATTGTCTTGTGATATAGCGTGCGAAAACTCGATAGAAGATATGTCCGATACTTTATACTGAAAATGCTGATTTTTGCTTTTGTGTCGGTTGGGTTTGGGGAATTATTCAGTGAAAAGAAGACATCGTTTGCCAAAGTGAAGATGAAGCGACCCCCCTTCCCCCACGCACCCGATTCCTGAAGGGGAAAATTTTGTGCCATTCGATATTTGAAATTGAATAGAAAAAAATTTAAGGAGCTTTTAACATAAAAAAAAATTAAGAGTATTCAATTATTAAGCTCATTGTTAACTATTTAATTGTCTTATTTTGCTTCGCTTCCTGATACTTGAATAATTTTTTTTTTATTTAAAAAACTTTTACCTTTTCATTTTTATAATCACAGATATTTTCTAAACTTCTTTACATCAAGCATTTCTGGGAATTTTTGTTACATGTAAGTGTTTGTTTTTACTTGAAAGTGTAATAATTTAATAACTCATGACTAAAGATTGAAAAAAGTTGTAAATATTTTTTAAAGAACACAATTTGTAAGAAATCCATATAAATAATTGCACCGTATTTACTCGAATCTAAGCCGCTCTATTTTTCCAGTGTTAATGCTAATGAAAATCAGGTGCGACTTAGAATCGAAGGCAAAGCATTTGTTGGATGGGGAAATTTTGTTTCCACTCCTTTCAAAAGGAAAAATGTAACCGTTCATTCTGACCACTTGCATCGATGACCTATCTCAATACGCAGTTTATCTCCAATGTTCACTCTATCCTAAACATCGTTGTCTGTTCGTATTTAGGAAATTTTTTTGCGTACGTTTTCTTTTAATCATCTAAACATCAAAGATATCGGTAATAGCACCAAGACGAGTTCACTATAACGCAAGTTTGAAAATAAAGGCAATTTTATGTGCAGAAAAAAAACAGAAACACAGAGCAGTGGCCACTGAAAATTTGACACGGATGAAACAAATGTACATCGATGCTCTAAACAAATGTTATAATTTTTGTTTGTAAATGTTTAACAGACTTTAATTTTTTTTTTACATTGTTCTATAACACATTCTTTTAAAAACAAGTAATGTAAGAAAATAGTTTTTAAGTAAATTCCTACTTAGATCAACAGCGAAGAATTTTATTTTAGCTACTTTTTATTAAATAGTTACAATTAATATAAATATGTATATACATAGGACAGAATCACAACATTAGGTGGTAATTAATTTTTATTAATTATCATTAAAGTATCGTATTGTCCTTTTAATTTCAGTCCAACTGAATGCTTTGTGAGAAAAAAACATTTTCAAGTTTTGACACAAGTCGCCAAAAGGGTCGCTAAGTCGTCAACGTGGCTGTATTTGTAATTCTTTAAATAATTAGTTTTAATCCATTAATTTTTATTTAATTATAATTAAATTAATGTATTGCCATCCAAAATGATCCTGTATATAAAATTTCAGCTCAATTCAGCGCTTTAAAGTGTATTTTATTAACGACTGAAAATTCCACCAAGATAAATAAATAAACAAATATATAGACAGTGCGAGCTAATAGTGTGTGTAGGAATTGAAAAAGTTGCACGAAAGACGACATTGTGCGGAAAATTGGCGACACCGGCACCAATCCCAAAGTTAGATGTGACGATGAGAATGAAGAATGATTTTCGAAACATGATACTGACGGTTAGAATAATTATAGTTTCATGTATGCATTTGTTTTTAATACTGGTAAATTAAATTAATTATTAACTTTTTCTTAAGTATCGGATGTGTATCGAGGAGCCTCTTACTACTACTTAATTTTTAATTTTTTCTCAAAAAAATATAGAACATTGGGGTTGCGGCTTAGAATCATTGGCGGCTTAGATTCGAGTAAATACATTTTTATTATTGAATTTAGGTATATTTTATTTGCTAATGTAACGCGTTATATATTTTATTTCATAACGAAATTACTTAATCATTTGAAGAAAGTACACTATGTTATTTCTTAACTTTTTAACTAAGAATCACGATAAATACACAAGAAATTATTCGTTTTTTTTTTAATTAGTATAATAAATATACAACTAAAGCAACCTATTCAAAAAAATTAGAAAAAATCTTTCTTTAAATGCAAATTTATAATATTTTGTTAAAAATTATACTATATATATATAAATTATGATTGCTCTTTAACATAAACCGCGAAGAGTGGAAATTACTCATATGTAATAGCAAACACAAACTGATTTAAAATTGAAGTGAAAACTTCTTTATAAATACTTTAAAGCTAATAACATAGAATAAACTCATTTACACATTTTTTTTAAAAAAATTTTTAATTTTTTTTTTCAAGCATCAGAATGTTTTTAAAAACTTTAAGCAAGTATCTCTAGCAAATTTGTACAAAACTTTCACACGTTTTTGGAAATGGAAATTTTCGGTTGAACTGTTATCACACATGAAGTTTTGATGACTGAAACTATTAGCTAATAAAACGTGAAAATTCCCAGTATATAAGCTCACAGTGCTTCTAATAGTACAGCATTTAGAGAATCAAATATCCAACGGTGTGGTGATAAAGCTCACGGTGGCATAGTTTGTAATAAGTACTGCATTTATTGGGTTTTATTTTCAGTTTATTTATTTTTTTTTACGAATTAATATTGTAATGTATCATGGGATAGTATACATCCAGTTTATGGGGAGGATACAGTTAACAAAAGATATGTCAACGAAGGTTTCAAAAACTCCAAGAAGGAAACTAAAGCTGCAAAAGATCCGATAAGTTGTAAACATCCTCCATTCGTTGGAGGAGAAATTAGTGTGGTCAAAACAAAAAAAAAAGCATCCCGAATTCAATTATGCTAGAATTAGACGAAGCCGTCTACTGTTTACCAGGCAGCAATCGAAAGAGAGGCTGAAAGCATTGGGTTTTAATAGAAACTTAGATCATAACGTTTCATATTAGATTAGAGAGGAAACCGATGAAATTCATAGTGTCAACTACGGCCGCTTTTCCGCTTAGGCACGCTAGGCACATGCCTAGGGCGCGAAAAAAAGAGAAAAAATTAAAATTACAGCGAATGTACCGCCGCACAATGGACAGTTTTCCCAATCTAGCGCTCGGAAAGTCCAAAAATGAAATTGCGCCAAATAAAAAAACAACCCAGTATTTATGGTCCTCATAGGTTCCCTTGCCATGTGGTAAGCAGTTTTCGTCACTACTCGAATGGAAATATTCTACTATCAGTGGTTTAGATCGGGTTTCTTTTTGCTGCAAGAAACACTTGCGAGCGTCATTTTCTAGTAAGAAGTTCAATCGTTTCGTCTGAAAAAGATTTTGAAGATTTGAGCAGTTTTTTTTAAAATACATGTCATGGGTAAGTAATTTCTTGATTTGACTTTCATATTAGGTCCAAGTTTGATTAAAAATTGTAAAAACGTAATATTTAGCACATCATGAAACTCCTACTAACACATGTCGGTTTTTTGTGTTTATTGGAGTAGAACTTTTGGGATTGACACGGATTGTGTGATCACAGTAACACTTAAGTCACATAGAGTAGATACAGACCTTTAATTTAATACCAAATTTAGATGCTACTACCTGCTATTCCCAAAGTAATGATTTTTTTTCAGCGTTGGTCGATGGTATTATTCGGCGTGCCTTATTCAATGTATGGAAAGAAAAGCAAGTTTAGTTAGGACTACAACGGACTTTGATAAATATGAGGACCAGCAGCAATTCAAATTTAGAAAAATTGTTAAAAATTTCTACTCGTTTGTAGGGGAAAATGGATGAGATGCCATAGAAATGAAAAGTTCTTCTCCAAGTCGAATGATGCGTGGTTGTCGGGGGAGTAAGATTTATAATATATTTTATTATTTTTAAGG
>BMAV01016112.1:241915-254309 GCA_019973955.1 Trichonephila inaurata madagascariensis | reverse complement strand
ACACTTTCAGAGAAATAAAGAATTTATTGATTTACCAATTGATCTAATAATTATTAAAATAGAAACGATTACATATACTTCTAAAATTTATAAGATATCTTTTTCTTAGCTCTCATAATTGAATACACAGATAGGTTTAAACTGTGAAAAAGCTTTGATTAAATTTACTGGAAACACAACCCAACTACATTGAGGCGATAGATATATTCATGATATTTATAGCTTTATGAATAAAAAAATAATGTTTAAAAGTTTTATGATCTATTGAAATATATTTCTGTTTATCTCTGAGAAAAATTGATTTCTTAGTACTTATACGTATTATGCCATCGACCAATTTTGTCAAATTAAAAAACGTTGCCAAATGATGTCATCGTTATTATTATTATATTTGAACACACATAGAATGGTTTCCACTATTGGCTGCACATAGAGGCATTTGGCGATGCCTTTTTAATAGGCTAAATTAATTGACGGCATAATATATAAGTAACGATATTTTTTTCCATATTGTAAAATAAAAGACTATCATTTCTAATATTTTTAAGTAAATTATTTTCCGATTTCAAAATCTTTTTTTTTCTCTTAATACGTAACCCATATTCATGGTACGTGCTGGTAAATTCTTACAATCCTTAAAGATAATTATAGCAATTAGCTATAAATTATCAAATCTAGTTACATATCACAGGCAAAATACCAAAATACTTTCCCTGATAAAATAGATTACCAACCAAAACCTTCTTAAATCAAACAGAACAAAAGTAAAACCAACTCCCCAAACAAATACAAAACTTCTCCTAATTACCATCCCTCCCTCTTCTATGAAGATGAAATGGGAGGGAGAAAAAAAAACTCCAAAGTTATACTAGTTAAAATGGCATCACAAGAGAGGTACAATCCATTTTCAAGGGCTTGCATGTTTCCAATCCATACACGAACCTCTAAAATCGGATTTTTACCCCATGACATATTCATAATTAATAGAGTCTATATAAATTGCCTGTACCTATAGGGAGAGAGGGAACAGAGAAGTTCTTTATCATATCACTTCTCAAACTTTAACAAATAAGTAAACACAAGAGCAGAGAGAGTTTTTCTGCTGAATCGGAGAGGGCTATTAGTTCCACCACAAACGATATCCATCCTACCCACAAATTAACTCACGCACCCCAATTCAGGGGTGCTTCAATTATCAACTTTGATTCTTAATTATCCTTTTCCACCCCCCATTGGAAAGAACGGTTTTTACGCAAAAGACTCCGATATAAATATTCTTGCTGACCAGTTGCAACTTTCCCTAGATCTGCGTGATGGCATGGTTGAAGTTGTTAATGGGAACCTTGGATGCTCTACGACCCAGCGTGTCCTCGTGATCACGCGAATTCACGCGCCGCCACGGGAACACGCGAGAGCCCCTTTCTTCTCCGACTCTAGTAAAGTGTCTAATACTCATTAGAAAGTGGAAAGGGGGATTTTTGACGGTTTAAGTACTCGAGATATTTTCCATTTGTCACACTCGGAGCAGATGGTGGGGTCGGCAGGAATTTTTGGAGAACGAGGGAGAAGAGTCCTGATTTTTTCTCCTGTTTTTGGCAGCTGCATATTTGTTTCGTAATAAATGCACCGAAGGTGTACAGATTAAATTGTTAGGTTTGAAAATAAGAATTTCCTTAATGCAAAATGACTTAAATTAATGAAGTTTTGTTCTGTGTGAGTTTTGGTGCAATTCTTGAAAGTGTTTTAAGGAAACCGTATGGTTTTGCTAAAATAATAAGAAATAAAATCATAAGCACTCTATCATATTTATTGTGTGAAGATTCAGTTACTTTTTATATATACTAAACTATTCATTTTGCGTCAAGAATATTCATCCAAAAGTAGATGGGAAATTTTTATTAAGATTATGCATGTCAACATTTAGTTAAGGTATCCGACTACGTTCGGAACCGTGATTTTACAAAAGCGTGTAAATGGATAATATTTATGATATTTAGTGTCACTTAGATTAGAATACATATATAAAATTGTTTTAAGGACATTATGAGAAAAAAAATTATTTAAATACAATATTTTGGCAAAAAATTAACTTAGAATAACCATTTTCCAAATGTTTTCCTTTTGTAAAAAATGCTTCCATTGTATTAATATTTTGCCTGTATATAGCTCAGAGCTATGTACAGAGGCTCAACTAGAATTTTTGAAACGCATAACTTGGAAGTCGGTTTATCCATGTTTTACGAAAACAGAAGGGAGAAATTTTTAGAAAATACACCAATAATTATTTCAAATGATTATAACTCTGAAAATAATGTGATTTTATAATATTAATTCTCAAAAATTGATGGCCCCTTGTGAGCATGTCCAGAAGCTTTTATGCAAACTGTTGTTCTACATCAGGAATGGTGAACCAGTGGCACGCGGCAAAATATTTTGGGCACGACAAATATCAAAATGTTTTTGCATTTTATTTCAAAATAACAAAGTTCACTCTGAAGTATTACGAACAAACGCAAGTGATTGGTCGCGGAACGGCTGGGAGCAAACTCGTTTGTTATTGTCTTGCCTTAGTTACTTCATGGACTACAATTGTTTATGATGCAAAATTTGTCTACGCATAGCATAACAAATTTCGTTGACACAACTATATTTTAAAGTTTATTTGTGTTATATTTAATATTTTTAATTGTTATTTAACATGGCTAGTTCACCAAAAGACAAAAAGTGCAAGATAGTAAGTGTAACAAAAAATTTGAAACTTGATGAATCTAGAAATTGGCATTATTAGTAAAGACGAGAAAGCGGTGTGTGTTTTATGTTCTGGAACAGTGGTATGCAGAGCATAGTCTGTAAAATGGCATTTTGAAACAAATCACAAATCCTCTTGTCAAAAAGTGAACCACAGCAAAAATAATTAATTGCTTATAAACCATTTGGCAGATGACTCCAATTCAGCAAGCATTCTACTAAAAGATACGTATTACAATCCTAATATAAGTTATTTGTCATCCAATCTGCAACAACAGAATTCACACTAATGTTACTTTGATTTGAACACCACGCATAACTAAAACATTTACAACTATACAGTGCAAAAGATATTTTTTCGTAATAAATAAAGAGTTTTGAGTTGCGAGTATTAAGTTTTATTTATAATTTTCCCACTAATCATATATCAAAATTATTTGGCGTCACTTCCATATTTCATTTAACACTTCTTTGGAAAAAATGGCACTTTGATCCGTAAAGGTTCGCCCCCCCCCCCCGTCCTACATCTTTCGAAAGCCTAGTGAGTAATTTAAGATGATAATTAAATTAAAGGAATGAAAATAAAGCTATGTTCTCTGTTCCTGATCACCATCTCACTAATCATATGTAATTCAAAATCCGTGTTAGTAAGACAAGAATTTCAAATTTTGTGTAGCGCGATTAGATATCTTAATTATTATAAAGTAAATGAAATTTTTAATTTATGATTTGCTTATTAATGCTTCGATAATTTTTTTTTATAAATAATGCCATCTTAACAGTTTATTTCATTTTAATCAAACGAATTAATTCGAAAATTACTTTGAGGAGCTGCGAGAAATTGTGGAAAAGCTATAATTACAATTGAAAGAAGAATATAACAATCAACTATTTATCTGTTTATGGATACATATCTGAAAAATATTCGTATATGATTCTGTATAAAGAGGGATTTACCGCTCTCAATTATTACTGCTACAGACACAACTTTTTAATTTTAATGCAGATACTTAACTCAAATACAATAGATTTTGTATCAAAAATTGTATACTAATTTATATGGCATACAATGAAAATATTTCGTGTCTGTCCTCTGAAAAAACCATAACCCAAAAATGCAGAGTCAGAAATGCAATGTAGTCAGAATTAAGAACATGCACAGTGCCTCAGTTATAGAACCTTACTAATCATCAACTTAATTTATTTTAAATACTACTTACTTTTTAATTCTACTTACTATTAGAAACACTTTTAAATGTTATAATTTCTATTTATTATTAGTATTATATTTTATGCCGTCTGGGTGGCGTGGTTCATTTGTCGCTGGCTTTCTGCACCCAAGGTTGTGGGTTCGACCCCGGCCCAAGTCGGTGGATTTTCCTGATCCAGAAAAGCGATAGCGGCCATGTCGTATGATTATACGATATGTAAAAGATCCCTAGTGTATCTGCTTGGCTCGGATGCTCTCGACAAAATTAAATCCTAGTACAGGTTCGCATCATCAGAACTATGGTGCTTCTCTCCAGGTAGGAAACTGGGCGTCAGAATTACTTGCGGTGATATGTATCCCCCTACATCTATACCGCACTAAAAAGAGATACCAGCTTCTGGGAAGGTACTAGGTCAACAATGGTAAAACACCAATCCGCAGCCCATTAGCAGTAAGTATTATATTTTATTTTTTTTTTTATTTTTATATATTCATATATTTACTCCTAACATTTTAAATTGTATCGACACTGATTTTCATGTTATCAAACGATATTTTGAAATCAGATTGAGCCAATGTACTAAAATAGCTTTTTAGAATAGACTGTGTTCTGAATTCTAAGTTCGAAGTTCATTGGCATCTGAAAATAAAAAGAGAACTTTTTACTAATTAAAACAAATTATTGAGTGTCGCATCTCCAAGTTAAAAACAGAGAAGCCACAAACACAGAAATAATAGCGCACAATATGAACTTCATATAATATTAAAAACAACAACTGTGCCTTGCGTTTTTAATTGCTACAGTTCTTAATGATTGTTCTGAAGCAGTTCATGTAAAAATAGCTTTGCAGCGAGGTTGATACAGTGGTAAAAAACAAGCATATTTGCTGAGAAATTTCCCATAAATATGTTACATAAACACGTGTTTAAATAAAAAGTAAAACAGAGCATTCTATACAAACTAAAGATACTAATTAAATTTTACTACTATTTTTGTTCTGTTCTTATTATATTATTTTTATATATTTTTTTTATTGTTGTTTCTTTTTATTATGCCAACAACTGCGCGTATTAATTAGTTTTCTATCACTCACGTCACAAATTATCTATCTGAATCAGTACTTCCCAACTTTTTCATCGTAGCGGTTCAGTCAACGCTTCATGACTTTACCGCGGCCTACTGGGGGAAGAAACGTTAATTGTTTATATTTTAGATTTTTTTTATTTAATAATTTTAATTTAATTGCTTTTAAACATGTCTTTTAAATAAAATGCAGTTGCACCAAAATATATATATATTTAAAGTGATTTTCATAAAAAGTTGCACAAACCCAAGAGAAATACACTGCAGTAAATAAAATGGAGTGAGTGGGTGAATGTTAACGTCGCACTGCTTAGCTACACGAAGGCTTTTGGTGACGGACCACGTAATTTTGAACAATGGTCAAGTGACGTGGACGACACCTGAGCTGGCACCCCCCTTTCCTAACTACCCCACCACACCAACGGGAGGACGGTTCAGCTCTCGACATATTTAACGTGCATCGCTGCCCTACACGGCGAATCTTTAGTGGTACTGGGCTCGAACTCGGGACAAGGCCAGCCACGGTCCGATATCTTGACCACTCGACTACCGAGGCCACAAATAAAATGGAAATAATATAATGTTCCTTGTGTGGCCCTGTATTACTTGGTCCACGGACCGGTACGGGAATCACGGCCGGGTTTATGGACCACGGATCTAAATAATAGATAATTTTGATTTGATTAGATAACTTTGAAAACTATCTTTTACCTATGGATTAAAAATATGTACACCAAAACCCGACGTTTAACGCGCACCACTGTATATAACGCGCACATATACTTCAAAGCTGCATTTTATATAATTTTTAGGTATATTCGCTGTATAACGAGCAACCCTTTTTTAAGAAGAAACCTGAAATGTACATGCTCAATGTTGTTATGTTTTGAAGTCATTTATTAGAGGTATTATTCCAAGATTTAGAGAAAAATGGTATACTTCTAGAACTATATCCCTTTAAGTTTAAAAGAAATATCATTTCTTTTAAATAAATAGTATTTCGATAGATATATAAAAGTTCAATTTTTTTCTGTGATCATCTTTTTATTTTATTTATTTTTAAAGCTCTAATTTTTATACCCGCTGTATAACACGCACTCGTAAATTTCTATCTTACTGTTTGTTATCTTATCGCCTGATTTTCCTGTATTAGAATTACTTAAAGAGAAAAAAAGAAATTGTGAGAAAGAGAAGAAATATATATATAATGTTATAAGAAATAGAGTGAAATAAAGAAAACCTATTCTTTTAAATTTTTACGAAATGTAATGATTATATGAGATATTACTGCTTAATAACCTATAAAACTGTGAGATTTGTGTTGGATACTATATTTGATGATTGCTATGCTATGTATATGATTTTATATTTTAAACTACATCACACATACAACTATCATCATCAACTATCTTATGTATCATAATGTTGAACACAGGGAAAAGGCTCAATATTTTGAAGTGTTTTCTAGAAATATTACGCAAAGGAATAGTTAAATTAAACTATTCCTTGTATCAGATTTAGATAATTCAGTATAAATTAGATGAAGTGATGAATGTGGTCAGTTATGAAATAAGAATCTGTCCCCTTGCACAACTCCGCAACAATTAAATGAATCGGTGGGGTGAATATTTCGTTAAATTTTTCATTTTAATCTAATTGGTAATTTAATTTGCATCTTTATTTAAATATCCGCATTCAATTTCGGGAAGTATCAATAAATAATGCCAATTACACGCCAAGTGAAACCGCATCCCAGTTACAGTCACAGCCCGACTCCCATAACTCTTTATTTTTTTTTTTAATTATTTTCCCCCTCATTCCATTCTTTACTTCATTCGAAGATTCGAATTAAAAATTCATTTAAAAAGGACAGAAAAAAGTCGGAATTCATTCCCTGTACCATCAGGAAGAGAGAGAGGGAGAAAAGAAACGATGAATTTCCCTTTCAACAAAGATTCTCTTGAACCGGGTATAAAATATATTAATCTAGAAAGCGAAGAACAGTGAAGATTAAGCAAAAAAAGGCAAAAAATACTTGGATAGGGACAATTTCGAAAAAAAAAAGTTTAAAAAAAAAATGGCTTGCTTAATTGGTATGAAACAAAAAGGCTTAGGATAGATTAAAAATGATTAATGAAAAAAAATGCAAAATGGAAATAAAAATATATAGAGAAAAAAATATCCCTTAAATGGCTCTTATTAAAGATTCAAATGAATAAAAAAAATCTAATAGGAATGATTAGCTACAGAATAAAACTGATGACTCGCAAAAAAATTACATCTCCAAGACCCAAAATCTCATTTGAATATTCATAAAAAAATGACAACATTTCGGAGTTAAATTGTTCGTAAAAAAATATATTTGTTTCATTAGACGAACTCGATACAAGATTCGAAATTGAAATTTTTCTGCGTTGCTGGCAACGTCAACATATTTCTTATTTGGTGACTTTGTCTGCTCTTCAGGCGAAATAAAAAAAATGAAGTTTCTTTTTTTTTTCTGTTAAAGAGAAAAGTAAATTACTTTAATTTTTAAGGAAATTATATATTTGTTCCTTTAAACATATTTAATTTTACTTTATAGTTCAGTTATATCCAGGGATTGTTTTTGAGCTCTCTGAAAAAAAAATTATTTTTCGAGGATAGGAATGAATTCTAATAACGAAAAATTTATATTATAACTAACAAAATTTGTAAAAAAAAATGTATAACGATAAAACTTTGAGCGTTATTTTGGAAAAGAAAAATATAATAATTGCATAGTTTATCTCACATGAAAGCATAATATTTAAAAGGAAAAAATTTTGAAAAAATCTTTCCTTCTATGTTATTGTCATTTTTTTTAATCTTTAATAAAGTGAATTTTGAAATTTTATCAAATTTATTATATTCTATTCCAAAAAAAAGTTGTTTTTTTAAATTTTGGAAGTAAAGAGAAAACTTTAATAAACTCAATTATTATCTATACAAATTAAAGAGGGTTTACATTCAAGTAACCATCATTGTATAGTTATGAAAATGTAATTAGTATAATAAGCTTAAAAAGTAAACATCTCCAATCTTTTTGTTTTTTGCAATTATTCTTATTGTACTCGATAAAAATCGTAATTCTAGTGAACATTTTAACAAAGAGAAAGTATACTTCCCTACTTTTACAAACTTTTCAATTTTCCTTTGATAATTTGAGAAAAAAGAGACTTGTGTCTTTTTGACAGGACGAAGTGTGTCTTGTGGTACACTTATGGCTTCTTCTTTTACTTGATGGAGTTCTTTAGGTAGCATTTGAAAATTTTCCTTTCAACTCAAACGTTTCATGTTCATCCTTTTTCTCAAATTTATACTTTCGCTATCATAGTTAATAAGTATTATTTCAGCAGGTTCTTCCCCTGTTTGATTAGTTTCAACTTCCTTCAATAGAACCACACAACACAAAAATCAAAACCACTAAGTTGTGTTCACGGGGTAAAAATGTGGAGCATGTTCATAGAAAGAATTTTGGAACAAAAGTGGTCGCGTGGAGGACTCAGTCAAAACAAGTACCTTAAGATTGTATAAAAACGTTTACCACTCCAAAAAAGAGGGAGGTATGTGACAAATACATTTCAGTTTCCATGAAGACTGTCATATAGAATAATAATGTCAAGGTCATTGGTAACAAATAAATATTTCTCCCAGAATTAACGATTTCGTGAGCCTGGGGTGACTCTGTGCCCCACACGACCACTCCTGGGTTAAGAAACATACAATCTTATGCTTCAATCTCAACATTTTGAAAATGAAATTAAAGAATATTTGACTCGAATTGACAAGTCGTTTTTTATTTTCCCATTTAGAAAAAAACACGAGGGCTGTTGATGATGGACTTCATAATTTTGAACCGCAGTCGAGTGATAAGGACAACACCTGATTTGGAACACCAATCTTCAAACTTCCCCACCACACCAACAGAAGGACTTCGAGCCTCGTGAAACCAGCCCTTCAAGACCCTGTGTCTTTAACGGTGATGATTTGATTGAAGCAACACCGAAAACCACTGGGCGACCACAAGAGAGGAGAGCTATAAATATCTACTTTACATAAGTACTAAATAAGGAATATTTATCATCAGGGGATAAATATTCTACTAAATAAGGAATATTCATGCTGTACATAGGTACTAAATAAGGAATATTTATCACACAATTGTGCTTTTAATTAGTGCTATATTACTAATTAATCAATAACTTTTTTATTTTCACTCAACTTAGCAATATGTAATGTAACTGCATTTTTTCCCTTTTTAGAGATAACATGAACCACGATGACGCAGGGCTTAATTAAAAATATCGTCTGGCTTTTCAATTTTCAAACAAAATAATTTTAGGATTTTAATTTAGTAAACAATGTATAAAATATAATTATCATCACTTCACAGTTTAACTATATAAACGGTATAAAACAATTATATTTTTCACTTCAACATATTTTTTTATCCATGATGAACTTATATGCAAAACTGCACCGAAATGTGTTTTGGGGGACAAAATATTTTTTTGTAGTGAATCAAATTTCCTCCGGGTTCCTTTATGTGAAATACTACAGGAATACTACAAAAATGAAATGCTACAAGAATTACATTTTTTTAAACATTTTACTTTATAATCAGTCGCACATATTCTGAGACCATACTTAAGACATTCATACCAACGAGAATAATATATTAATTAATTTTTAGTCAAAAGAATTTTATGGATCTTTTAATAGTATATTAATCTTAAGTAGTCACAGTCTTTCTTTTATAATCTTTTAATTTAAATGGGTGTTCTTAATCACAAAATTTAAGATAAAGATATGTTAAATTAGTTATGGAACAATAAAAAGTAAAAATTGACTGGCCAATACAATTTATTATAAAACATAATAAAAACTAAAAAAATAAAACATTTTGGAAATTTTTCAATGTTTATGTAATGAATAAAGTTAGTACTCTTTGTGTTTCATTCTTAAAATGTTTTCTGAAATATAAAATTTTATAAGGATTTTTTTTTAACAATTTTCTACACATCAATTAAAACGTATTTATTTTTTCCACATGCAGTTTTTTAATTAACTTTTTTATATAAATTCTCAAAATTTTATTTTATATATGCAGAAAATATGCAATATATATTTTATATATGCAAACTTCAATCAAAAATTCTGTATTATAAAAAAAAGGAACTCTTCCTTGAATGAATTTTTAACACCTAAACAAAATTTTTAAGCAATTGTTTCAAAATTGATTGTTGGGTAGGCCGTTATTTTCTCATCACTGCATTACACAATGATTTGCAGCAAATTTGCAATTAAGATTAACTTTACTATGTTGATAGAAATTTTATATAAGCTGATTATTAAAACCAAGAAAATATGAAGTAAATTTAATTTGCTTTCATCCCTTCAGTAGATTGATCAATGAGTACCAAGCTTACTTGGAGACTAAACACTGGGGGTTTCGCTTCAGACTGACCTCCTGATCGGGGTATCTGCTCATGCACCTCAGCGCCCAACGGTCCCGTATACTGAGATGGGCACAGTAGGCCTTAGCCCTCATGGGCTGTTACGCTTCTAAGTTTAGTTTAAATGTAGTTTGTAATTGAGACTTATTATAATAAAAATGACACATTAAAAGGATATAAGACGCAGAATCCTAAAAATATTTTTTGTTATAGCTTTAAGACATTGTGTTCGAATATTTTTATTATGTATTTATATCAAACTCTAATATTAGGAATATAATAATCAGAATTTTCCGATCTGTTAAAATGTTTTGTCATTTTATGTCACCGAATGTTTAAAATATTTATTTTGATTTAAAATGTAACGCAATGTTTTCATAAAACTTATATTCTCCTGTTTAATTGTAAAATAAAGAAATGACTTATGGGTTTCTAAAATAAATCATTAATAAAGAAGACTAAAATATAAAAAAATTGAATATAGCAAAATAATTTTTCTCTAAAAAAAGTTTTTTCATTCGTAAAAAATTGTTAGTAAATTGTCGAATTGATCAGAAACATTCAGTCAGTCTTTTTGAATAGACAATTAAGAATAAAATATTAAAACATTGGGACTTTCAAACATAATTTCCCAATCGCAAGAAAAATTGTAGTACAAAAAACAAAATATATCATTTTGTTAGGAAAAAAATATATAATGATTAATTATTATTCATTATTATAAACTATGATATCCTTCAATGTAAAAAAGTCTTTTTATGATTCAGAAATAAATTAGTTTGAATAATTTTTTATGCTAATTATTAGTTTATTTAAAAAAAATGTACATTAAAGAAAAAAAATCGAGTTGCATTACATAACGCAAAACGAGTAGCACGAACGAAATACTACTGAAAAGATATAAACCATCAGTTAAAAGCACACACAGTGAAACACATTTACCCTAAAATGCTTAAGACGAAATAATACAACGATCCCAACAAACTACTATGTATTTTCTTGCATTTTTTTTTCTAAACATGAGACGAAAATCACTTAACACGAAAAGATTTCCCTTCTGGGGAGGGAGGATATTGAATTTGAGCCGACATTTAATGAAATGTTTGAGAAATTATCTGTGCTTTTGGACTGTTCTACTATATCATCGGAAGAATTTTTTGCAGTAGGTAATGATAATGTGTATACAGTCCTAATTAAGGCAGTGATGATGATGATGATGAGTTTGGTGTTCCTGGCGCAAGAGCCAGTTTTGGCTATACTGCGCCAAACATTCATAGGTCTGTGGTCTGGACGGGAAAAGAAAAGGAGAAATTGGATGACAAGATGGAGGGTCGAAAATAGAGAAGGATCACTGGGGTACCCCGGGGTCGTGACAATCGTGTTTACCAACCTAATTAAGGCAGACAAAGACATTTTGGAGTTTGTTCAAGCTCAAAAAATATCATTGATGCAGATTCTGTTGACGAAAATAAAATAAATAATGCAGATCATGTTCCCACGTCATCCGAATTGAGGAACGTCATGAAAAGTATGCTCAAATATTTAGACGCACATTCTAATGGTGAAATGAATAACAAAATGGAGGACATCGAACAATTTGTTAACAATTCGATGCTAAAAAAGACAATGTACAGAAGAATAACATATTACTTTCCAAAAACTAAGTAAATGTTTTTTTTTACCTTTTCAAAAAATTTGAAAATTGTGTATTAAATTTCATTAAGTTCCTGTGAATGTTTTTATTTCATTGAATCTTATCAAATACATGCATATCCATACCTTTGTAAATAAAATGTACTCTAATAAGCTTAGTTTTGTTGAATATATATTTTTTTGCAATATCCTTTAACACGAAAAAATATTTCAGTCCCCTCA
>BMAV01016112.1:226824-236915 GCA_019973955.1 Trichonephila inaurata madagascariensis | reverse complement strand
TTATTTTGAAAACTTTTTGAGCAATCGCTGTCCCCGTTTCAGTTTTTAGAGAAAAAAAACACATTTTGATTAAAACGCATTTTAAAGTTTGACATCTTATGTAAAGCTATGGCATTTGCTTTTACTAACACTTGTAGTTTTTGTGCTAGTGAATGGAAAATAAAGAAAAACTCGGTATTTTTATAAAGCTAATAAGATGGCATACAAAATAAAATCATAAAAAAATATGTCAATTTTTTTCACTTTTTTTTAGGGTAGTTGGATACCTCAAGCACGCAAATTCGACATCAATTTAATATCAAATAAACAATTAGTCTGCAAATTCCAATCTTTCTAGAGGAAGAAAAAACTTAGTAAAGAAGTTTCGAACCATAAAAATAATAATACATACCTACCGTGGCATCTCTTAAGTTATATGCCGTCATTGAAATATCATTCCTTGCTATGACGTCATCTGGAATTTTCCAAAATTCTCCACCCCTAAATGATGCCACTAGATACTTCTAAATAACAATTTCGGAAAACTTTTATTTATTTACTCATTTTTTTTTTCATCTTTTAATTCTTTTTACTGTCCTAACCCCCCAACGGGGCTGTTTTTCATCAAGCAGCATTACAAAGAAAAAGCAGAAATTGTTTTTTGCTTACCTGTTAAAAAAGTCATTTAGATTAGTACATATTTTTTTTTAATATCAGTTACATCTCCTTCAATTATAACACCCCGCGCAACTTTTGCTTTATAAAATTATATTTCCACGCGTATAATAAGTTTGTCATGTACTTTCTCAAGTGCATTGGTTATACCGTTGTTTTGTTTTAATTCCGGCAAAATAAGGCTCCCCGACATTTTTTGTCCTACCTCATAGGAAAAAAAAAGTTAACTAATGCATTAACTTTCTTTTGTACTTTTTTTTTTATTATTATTCTAATGAAAGACGAAGAACAAAAAGAATTAAAAAAAATAATAAAAAGGAGAGGCAAAAAAAATCATTTGTAGAAACTAGCATGGGATGTTTTCATTTTTTCAGTTATTTTAATCTAGGGCATTACGACGAAGAAGATTTTATACAACGCCAATACTTGTAGCGTGCAAGCTCTGCGTTAAATTAAGAGTAGAAAAAAGTTCTTTTTTTTTTAAAAAAAAAGAATTTAAAAAAAAATCGCATTAATATTTAAAATGTTTATAATCTTGCGACAACATATTTTAGACTTAAGCCCACTTGATACGCTTTATCAACGCAAGCGTACGCACAGTGCTGGAAAAAACGAGAGTTAGCAAATATTATAATCAAAATAAACCACTTCTTGCAGAGAACTTCTCTCAACTACTAATCAGATTTTTAGTCGCGAAGACCGTCGGTAGAGGGCGCGCTCCGCCACCACGTTCAACCAGCTGTTGCCAACCTCTTTTTTTTTTTGTTAAACTTGTTAATTAAAACACTGGAAAAAAAATAAGCTCGGCTTTCCGTCCGTCTAAGGTAATGACGAAAAAAAAATGCAATTTTTATAACCTAATTTATGAATTCGTAGCAAAAAGGAGTGAAGGAGCAAGAAAGAAAAAAAAAAAAAAATTGCAAAAAAGGTTGAAAAACAAGTTAAGTTTAAGAGGGTATAGAAGTAGGTTTTTCATTTGGGATTGGAGGTACGAGTTACATTAAAAGATGCTATCGAAAAGATTTTTATGCGGGAGCGTTTAATTGCAGGGGGTACTGAGGAAGCATACAATTACTTCAACCCTGACAGGAATACTCATAAAAAAGAAAAGACAATAACTAGTTAGCTACATGAAAGCAAAAGGGAAAGAGAAAAAAAAATGGTGTGAAATAAAATTTTACCAAAAGCCATGATTTTTTAATTGTAATGTCGCTCTCCCAAGCATTGCTCCTCTTTTTTTCTTTTTTTAATCTAACCGTTAGAGTCAGTGAATAAAAAATGGTCGTAAATGATTAAAAAATGCGCAGGAGCTCGTTATGATGGTGTATTCTTGTTAGTTGTATTTTTTATGATTTTTTTTTTTCATTACCGTCAAGACGAAAGTGCTATTGCATGCCATGAAAATAACTCTTCTCCATGGATATAATTTTTTTTCTTGGAATGTAAAGAATGAAACTAATTATTTAATTAAATTAATTAAAACAACACACTCGGCCCTTCTGGTGAAGTTTTCAATGAAATTTGTATCATACTGCAATATGAGAATTTTAGCGAATTTATTATTTTCAGATATGTCCGCACACGTAAAAAAGTTAAAATTTTTTTTTTTAATTTGCAGGGAGAGTAATAATTGAAAAAGTTGAACTTTTTTTTTCTCCTTTAACTTTGATACTTTACAATTTCGGCAATGCAAGGAGAAAAAAATTTTCTGAATGTGTATGTTTATTTTAATTTATAACTTGAAGACTTTAAGAGAGAAACAGGTTAAAAATATAAGGTTTTTAATATTGCTTATTTGATTCAGCATTTTCAAGAAAAAGTTTTATAATTTACTTTAATTAAATTCTTTATAAAGAAAAAAGAAAAGCAAGAGAAACAGTGTAACAAAATTTATACGGAGATTTTAACTCAAGTACATTTTAAAGTATTTTATAAGGTGAAACATATAAAAGAGTACCGTGTGAAATATATCTCTTGTATATAAACTTTATGAGTATCATTAATGTTAACAGTTCAAAACAGACAGAGAGTAAAAACTAACCTCTTGAAAGATTTAAATATTTGTTGTAATCATCAAGCTTTTCATTTAACAATAAGAAATCGGATTCACCAGATTTTCAAATAAACTTCAATGTAAATTATATAAGAGAATTGGTTCATTTTATGGATTTCTACAAAAATAACAATAATATTATTTTGAAATAAATTGATACAACAATGTAAAAACTTCAATATTTATGAAAAGTAGCTCTAAATTCACAGATTTCTAGAAAATGGTTATTTTTAAACTTTGTGTCAAAGGGACCTATTTTAACAAAATTTTTAAAAACATTCCTATACCTAAATTAGTTACTTAAATATAATTAAGTAATCATTAAACAATAATTAAATTGTTAATTAAAATAAAAATTAAGAGATATATAAAAAGAAGTATCATATAAAGGGGACCACATACTTTACTTATCCAAATAACTTGTTAAAATATATTAATAACTGTTGAATATTAGACATAATATTTGACTACTTAATATATTATTTTAAATAAGTTCATATTATTTTACTTTCACATTATTTAAAAAGTTCCAAGGTGTGTTTTTCGGAATCCCCCCGCATATTATTTCACTTCTGAAAGCAGTTTTAATTTATTATGTTTGTGTACTGCAACTTTTAACGTTACCTCAATGGAGAAATTCCTAATTCGAATTGATTTTAATTAATAAAAAGCCATTGAGTACAAGATTTAAGATCTGATTAAAGGAAATGTGTGATTTTAAAAAGTTTCGATGTTTGCCAAAATATATTAATTTGCAAAAATAATATATTTTAATCTCTACCAGTAAGTAAATTAATCATCAATTACTTTGAATAATAATCATTATTATTTATGATCTTGGCAAACAAGTTCTAAATAAATTTCAAGTACCGAAAATTTGTTTTTAATTCTCTGAAAGAAACAAAACTAGAGGAAAATGTTTATGAAATAAAAATTTAGATCCAAAAAATGGGCAATGACAACTATTATTGGTTAATTTTGATTAAGAGTAGACATTTTTTTTTTTTTTTTGTTATTCCTAAAAAATCACTTCGTTTCAGGTAAGATGATAAGGTATCTGAACACGTTGAAAATGACCAAATTCGGTCAAGACAGATATTTTTGCTTTTTAATTTATTGAATAGAGCTATCTTTTGACTTTACCACATAAGCTTTGTTTTGTTTCTACACTGCCTAAAAGCCAAGCTACAATCTTTTTTATAAAGTTAGAAAAACCGGAAGTGGGTCTTTGATCCACCAGAAGTGGGCATTTAAATTGCTCAAAATCTATCATGGCGAGTCTGATAACTCAAAATGTTACGAATGTATTTCTATAAAACTTTTTGAACCTGATATTTCTGTTATTTTCTAGAGAATGTACTAAAACATTTCTTATTGTAAGAATACTTTTTGAGTTATGGCTTGTTATTTAAATAATGGTCTCATAAAAGATGTCACATTCCCTATGTTTACTCAATCAGCTCTAAAATTTTCAAATTTTAATGAAACATTAAAATTTTAGTACATTCTCTACATAAATGCGTTTAATTTTTTTTAGTGTAATACTTTATCTAATTTAAGTTTATTACTTTTTTCTCTAATTGCTTTGAAGTTTATCAAAAATATTGCTAACATTTCACTTATAATTGTGATTTCTGTAAAATTTAGGTAATTATTTTTAAATATTGTAGTTAAATATTAGTATTTATTGGTATTGAGTCCTAAAAAAGCATTTATAATGTTTAAATATGTTATTTTGTTAAAAAGTACTCCGAACACGTGTTGGAATACGTGTAATTAATTATTTTAATCAACATATTTGTGCTTAGTATTTAATTTTGTAATAAAAAATTATGAAGATGCAGTGCAGAGAGAGCGATTGAGGTATATTCTAAGTGATTTTAAGGATGTTTTGTGTGTGTGTGTTATATTATTCCAAAACTTTCTTCAAAATATATTACCCCTCAAAATAAAACATTCTAGAAAATATTAAAATAAATATTCAATGTAACATTAAAAATTTGGGAATGAAAAGTGATTCAAATTTAGAGTGGTTCAGGTCACAAACTCGTAGCAATGCTTTGATTAAGTCGAGTTCATGGGTTCGAGTCATGGAGGCACAATAAACTTGCCGAGTAATAAAGCTAATGCGTGTACGAAGCTCTAAACACACACGGAGGAGTGATGTGGAAGTTTGGAGAGTAGAGTATCAACTTAAATAACGTCCTCATCATTTGAATGCGGTTCAGAATTACGAGGTCCGTCTCCAATAATCTCAAGCTTCTCCTGCTTCGAGGTGTAACGTTTATAAACAGTTTTTTCATCTAATGAGAATGCAAGAATAATAAAGAAATTATTTATGGCCTTCTGAAGAGAGATGAAATTGAAGTTGTAATTGGTAATATAATTTCATCTGAGGATAATTTTTCTCACAATACATGTAGATGCAACCCGAAAATTATTTTATTACTATAAATATATATTTGAAAGCACTAAGATTTCGTAAATTCTGAAATGACTTTCTTACATAAATTCTTTCACTGTCTGAATCAACAATTATGTGTCACGTTACTTTAAAAAAAACTAAGCAACTACAAATTTTTGATAAATTTTAGATAATTTTGGTCAGCTAGAATAAATCTAGAAAAGAAAAAGAAAAAAAAATACACACTCAAGACACTTTTAACAGAACTAGTCCTTCACACAGACACTTAATTAATTTGTGCGCTTAAAATAGAATAAAACAATTTGAGTAATAAAATAACAGTAATTGGTTCTGACATGACTAAATGATTAATGTTTGAGCAATTTTCCAAATATCCCACTACTTTTTTTTAATTCAGGCATGAACTTCATATCCGCGTATGATTTATGCAGTTCTCAAGAGATAAAGCAGTGTTCTTTAAGGAAAATACGAAGAAACTATAAAATAAACGTGTGTTAAAATTTAATCCTAGAAATAATTACATTCTGAAGACTGTATATGGTTTTAGTTCATAACCATGGCAACGTTTTAGCTGAGTCCTCTTAGAGGAATATTCTTTTTCTTTACACCTTTGACTTCATAAGCATTCGTGAAGTGGACATGAGATATTATTTAAAATATATGTCTCAAATTGACAGTTGATTTTTTTTTACAAGAGGCAAAAGTTCTTAGAAATTCTTCCCCCCCGCCCGACACTAAGCTAAGAGATTAGAGAAAAGAGTGAAGAAAGTGACTTACATTAAAAGAGAATTATTTGAAAAAAAAATCAGGCAACAGATTTCAAAAGAAAAGATACTAAGTATATATTTTAAGAAATTATGTGGAATGGCACTCATTTTTGAAAAGTTGTGACTACTGTAAAAACGCTGCTTTATTCATTTCATAAAATTAAAAAGGAAACAAGTTTTCACTTATATGGTGTAATAAGTCTCACAAATTCTCAAGAAAGATTTCAGTTCAGAAAACCAGTTTAAGTTATCAAGAAATTTTTACCACACTTTCATTCTTTAAGTATATTTTTACAATGTTTATATATGTTATTTCTCAAGCATAGTAAAGTGATGTACAAAAAGAATGAATAGAACTAAACGAGTGGCGCACACAAGGGGGGGGGGGTCGAACCCCCTCCTCTCATAGCCCTTGATTTTTTTCCGATTAATTATAACCCTATGTATATAGTACGTAAAACTTAATTATTTGTTATTAATAATTAATTTTATTAATTAATGCTAATTATTAATGTTATTTAGTTCAATATTTAATACTTAATTAGTTTTTTACTGTATTTTTCAATTCCTCTACACACTATTAACTCACACCCTCTATATATTTATTTATTTATTTATCTTGGTGGAATTTTCAATCGTTAATAAAATACATTTTAAAGCGCTCCATTGAGCTGAAATTTTATATACATGATTATTTTGGATGACATTACAATAATTTAATTATAATTAATAAAAATTTATTGTTAAAAACTAATTATTTAAAGAATTACAAATACAGCCACGTTGACATACTTTTTGGCGACTTGTGTCACAACTTGAAAAGGTTTTTTTTCCTTACATTTTAAAGCATTCAGTTGAACTGAAATTTTATAGATACGATTGTTTTGGATGACAATACGATACTTTAATGATAATTAATAAAAATTAATTACCACTTAATGTTGTAATTCTGTCCTATGTATATACATATTTATATTAATTGTAACTATTTAATAAAAAGTATCTAAAATAAAATTTTTCTTTGTTGATCAAAGTAGGACGTGACTTAAAAAACATTTTTTGTTTGTTTGTATTACTTGTTTTTACCCTGAAAAAATCGACAAAATCAAAAGAACATGTCGGGCGGGGTATTGGAGCATGGCATAAGAATGGTGGACTCTCGACCCTGGACTACCCATTTGAAAAATTCCTGTGTACGCTACTGAATTAAACTTATATTTAAGTCGCACTGCAAAACTTCACTAAGGGCTATTAGTGAAGGATCTTGCAATCCCCATCCATTGCCAAGTGACGAAAACCCCACCTGAGATGACATCCCCTTCTCCTAACGTTCACACCACATCAACGGGAAAACGGTTGAGCTTCGACATTTTTAACGGGCCTATGTATCCACTGCACGACAGGTCTTCAGCAGTGCTAGGCTCGAACTTACGCCCTGCCAGCCACGAGTCCATGACCTTGATTTCTAGGCCACCCCAGCCACACAAAAAGAAAGAAATCACACTGCTTAGGGGTTTTTTTAAAAAAAATAATAAGTTCAAATACAGAATACATTTTGTGTCAGGAAAAATGTGCAAATTTTCTCTCAAGCATGTGACATAATAACACACACGTCTTTTTTTTATTATACCAATTTTTTAAAATGTTCCATTGATATGTAATTTTTTAATTCAACTTGACCATGGTTGCCTAATGGTTATGGTCATGAATTTAAGACCGGCATTGTCGAATTGTGAGTTCGATTCCTGATGCCACTGAAGACCCTCTGCGTAGAGGGGCCTATGTACGTTGTAACGATTCCCACCACACAGCTGTGCATCGGCTTCTTTTGGCACCTGAAACTTTAAAATTATTGCGTAGTCTGGTCTTAAATCGCCCCGGCAACCTTTGACACCACGAAGGACCCCTTGTCGCTCCTAGACGGATGTAACTGGAAGCTAAAGACGCCTTCCTCTGTCATCCCCGAAGCTAGGGAGAACAGATGAGATGGGGTCAAAAAACCTTCGTTGAGAGCGGACCCCAAAGAAACTCCTCCCTCACAAACCACATCATTTTAACTCTAATAGTCTCTTCAATAAGTTTAATAACTTCAATGTACAAGCTGTACATAATAGTTGTGACGTAAATAAACTAAATATTTAAAATTAATCAATATCACTCTACCGTTATTTATCTCAAACGTCTCAACGTTAAACCTGTTGCGGCTCAGTCTTCATGTTGATGTGGTGTGAAAGTTATATAAGAGTGGGATACTGGCATAGGAGTCGTCTTCGCTACCATGGCTCAAAATTACGAGATCTGTCGCCAATAGCCCTCGTGTTGCTTTATAGTGCGACGTCAACAAATACTCATTAACTTAAGCTTGGAAACTTGAAAATGTCTTTAGTACGGTAATATATGAGATAATACATGAAATACATTTAATTCTTGAAAAAGGATGGGTTGATACAAATATAATTGACTCTCTGCTCTATCTAAGACAGTGAATTCATAATATATACAGTGAAAATCGCTTAACACGAACCTGAGGGGACTGAAATATTTTTCGTGTTAAAGGATATTGCAAAAAAATATATATTCAACAAAACTAATTTTATTAGAGTACATTATATTTACATAGATTAGGATATATGCATATATTTGATAAAAATCAATGAAATAAAAGCATTCACAAGAACTAAATGAAATTTAATACAAACTTTTCATGTTTTTTGAAAAAACAACAACATTTATTGAGTTTTTGGAAAGTAATATGTTATTCTTCTGTATATTGTCTTTTTTAGCATCAAATTGTCAACAAATTGTTCGATGTCCTCCATTTTGTTATTCATTTCACCATTGGAATGTGCGTCTAAATATTTGAGCATACTTTTCATGACGTTCCTCAATTCGGATGACTTGGGAACATGATCTGCATTATTTATTTTATTTTCGTCAACAGAATCTGCATCAATGATATTTTTTGAGCTTTGAACAAACTCCAAAATGTCTTTGTCTGCCATAATGAGGGCTGTATACACATTATCAACACCTACTGCAACGAATTTTTCCGATGATACAGTAGGACAGTTCGATAATACAGAAACTTTCTCAAGCATTTCATTAAGTGTCGGCTCCGTTTCAATATCCCCTTCTCCCAGAAGGAAAATCTTTTCATGTTAAGGGAAAACAAATGCATGAAAATACATGTAGTTTGTCGACGACGCTGTATTATTTCGTGATAACCGATATTTCATCTTAAGCATTTTCGCGTTAAACGTATTTCACTGCGTATGATATTAATATTTATTCAATTACACTGAGGCAACCTTAATCCTAATACTGTTTTTCAATCGTGTAAGTGTGTAGTTTAAAGTTGATTACAAAATATTTCAGTCAATACATTGCAAATGTACTTTTTAGAAGTCCCTTTCATAAATAGCTCTTACATTTTTTTTTATGGTCGATTAAAATTAACGTTTCTTTTCTTCGAATATTTTTTAAGAATTATTTATTTCCTTCATTTTGCTACTACGTAAAGATCTGATTGAGATTAATTGATCGTTTGTTCATTAACTGCAAACTCTGAAGCCACACGAAAGCTATTATCTATGAATCTCGTAGTTTTGAGACACGGTTACGAGACAATGACGACACCTGAGGTATCACCTCATTCTACAAACTTTCACATCCTGTCCACATGAGGTCTTTCATCCTCGACAAGTTTAACCTTCATCAGCCTCTCTACACGGTAGGCATTTAGTCGTACAAGGTCTCTAATCTATGACTTGACAAAAGGAACGCCGACAGCGAGTTCACAATTATAACCACTTGACCGTGGCTTGAGTAGACTAGTGGCACACACAAGGGGGAGGGGGTCCCCAAGTCCAGCCCCCATAACACTTGAATTTATTTATTTTTTTTTTATCGATGATATTCTTCTATACATAATACGTAAAATGTAATCAAGTATTTGTAATTAACGATTTATTTTATTAATTAATGTTAATTATTAATTCAATAATTTATTTTTTACTGTTTTTTTTTTGTTCCCAAAATCGACAAAATCAAAAGAATACGTTGAGAGTTGTATTGAGGTATGATACGAGCAGTAGCGCACACAGGAATTTTCCAAGGGGGAGGGTTCGGGGTCGAAAGTTCACCAATCTTGTATCATGCTCCTTTTGATTTTGTCGATTTTCGGGAACAAAAC
>BMAV01016112.1:207489-221948 GCA_019973955.1 Trichonephila inaurata madagascariensis | reverse complement strand
AGAGGTAATCACACTCCCAATATCCACATTTCGCTCACTGGCGGAGCCCACAAAATCGACCGCTCTCGTCTAGGGGTAAACACTGACTGACGCTCGCTTGGCACTCGCGCATGCGCAGTGCTTCGGATCGGTCCGTGTTGACACCTACAGTTTTAGAAGGGGTCGAGAGTTCGTTTTTTAAAAACTGCCTATTACATCATTTAATCAAGTTTTTGTGGAGATGCATAGTAACTCTTTTTGTTCGCAGATTGTCCTTCTAATATACTGTACTATTTTAGCAAGAAAAATTATATTAGATCAATTAAGCTATTCATTTGCATAAGTTGCATATCACTTCACTGGAGCTTTAAAAACAATTTTAGGTGATTCACAAACTTGAATCATTATTACAGCTTATATTTTACAATAACATAAACAGGGTGATTCTCTGCCAGACCGATAAACTTGCAGGGTGTGTAGGGGGTACAGAGACGACTCACATAGGAATGCAGGATTGCAAATAACGTAGTTGCGAGCTATGGCGCAAAGAAGCAGAGAAAAAGAACAAAAACAGTAACACATTAATGGAACAGTGTAGTATCTGGCTACTGTTGGCGAGAGATTATGGAATGTTGGCGTTATTCTGCATGGTTTCGGATAGGGATTGCTGTTTTTTTAGAGAGAAGGTAACTGGCCCTCGAGCAGGATGGTGAGGGGTGAGAGACAGTCCCTTGTTTTTGGAAGCGTGGAGTGCTTGGGACTGGATTTGGGGTTAAGGAGAGCGAGTGAATTTGATTTTAAAACCAACGCACAGAGCGTGGTCTGCTGTACTAAGAAGAGATAGCTTCTTGGGAGAATTTTTAACACGACGAACTGTGTTTGTTTGATTATATGAAAAGCGTTGAGAAGTAGTTTAGAAAGTAATTGGGAATCACGTCAGACAGAAAATTATTTTTTTGAAAGGTTATACTAAAACAGATGTTCAAAATTACGACCAGAGTTCGTCTGATAAGCCTGACAGCTGCACTCTATGAAATTCCTTACGTTTTCGAAGATTTCTAAAGTCCAGATGGGTCTGGAAGGGCCCGGATAAGCTTGACTTAACCAGGTTTTCTGGTGTAACGACTGTGCTTGGTACGACCCACACCCTTCCATTCATGTCAAGTTTTATAGTTTAGAGCAGGTTGCTCGGAAACAGTGCTCATGGCTTTGGGATCATTGTCTATTGTTTGGCCTTGGATCCACCACAACAATCTGACTGGAAGTCGTAATGGACACAGAAGTGCCCCACTGGGTGACAATTGACGAAGCCTGTCTGATTGACGCCTAGGCGGATGATAGGAGAAAGGCTTCAAAAAACAATGACCATGTGATGGACAAAGTGTTCAGATGTCGAACGAGAAATCTGGCACCGGTATACTCAAGAAGGACTAGGGAGAACGATTGTGAGTTCCGCGCGAATCAGACGCTAATGAGTCCAAGGGCCGTGGGCAGACTTTTGTGGCTCTGCCAATGATAAGTGACGAGGGACGTGTAGCGGACCCTCCCCTGGAGTTTAAAAGGGTCATTTTTTAGTGTGATGAGAGATCAGAGAGCGGATAGCAGAGATGGGATTCAAGTCTAACGCGGATTTTCCTAGAATAAGGGGAAATAAAAGAGAATGAACGCGGGTGACGTTGTAGAAATTATCCAGCCAACTTCATAGAGATCTGGGGAAGTGTCCTTCGGACAAAGCAGTGAGGTGTAGAGAATGAACTCCAACGTTTAAGAGACTGTACCAACGTTTAAGAGCCATTACCATATTGCATATTTTTAATCATTTTGTTGAGAAAATAAAATTTTCTTTTATTTCTACAATTTGCTGTGAGTTCAACATCACGCTGCCAGTCCACGACGTCACACTGGTAATAAATTTTGATCCGCCAGTGCCAAGGGGTTCCATAGATCTTCTGCACCCAGGGTCTGAAAGGAGGTTAAGTCGGCACTGCTACACGCCCTACAAGTTTGTCGGTCTGGTAGCGAATCCCCCTGTATATGTTTGATCAAATTTAATTATTAAATTTCAACCGATATAATATATAAAGTAGTTTTATATCTTCATGAGCAATATTGTTGTATTCGGCATTTATTTTTTCTCTTCAACAGCATTCAGAAAATCAACAGCATCAGAACAGTGGCAGTAATATTAAATTGAATAAGAAAGCGCAGCGTATTTATGAAAATATTTATCAAACCACATAAGTACGAAAATAAACCAAAATTATTCATTCAAAATGGTTTTGAAAAATCGTTCGCTCAAAATGGTTTTGAAAAATCACTCGTTGATTGATCAAAAACCTCTTCGAAAATGTAAGGTTAATATTCTTTAGCAAACGAAGAAAAAAATTGTTATTTTACTGTATTTGTTTAATTTAAATAATTATGGCTTGAAGAATTATTCTGTTTTTTTATAAGTAATTAAAAACTATTATTTAATGTATTTTAAGTTTCACTTTAATTTTTGAATATATTTTAAAGTAATTGTTCGATGGAATGTGTAAGATTCCATTTATACAGATAAATAATCATCTCAGTTTTCAAAATACTTTCAAATAAAATATATCCATTATATGTTCAAAATATTTTTATATATTTCAATTTATTTAACGAACGAAAAATTTCATTTAAAATTCAAACATTTCTATTAAAAGAAAATCAAGATAAATGTGTTTATTTCTTTAATTGAAGAAAAATATCATTATTTTAATTAAAATAAAGCATGAGTTTTTTTTATTTCCTTGATTGCTTTTTTAAGTTTTGCTCAATGATTTCATACTGCAATTTGAACTATAACAAACAAATATGAATAGTTAAACAGGAAGTACGAGGTGAAATAAACCATCTTCTACATAAACTAAGGCAATCAAGTTTTAATTATTAAAAATAACACGAGTTTCAGAAATTAATCTGTCAGAAAAATGATTTATTCCTTCGTATGCTCCTTAACAGCTTCCTTGTCCCTTTGTTAGGGAAAAAAAACATATACCATTTTGAATAAATATCACTTTTATCGTGATTGTAACTCTGCATTTACATAAGCAGTATTACAGTTCATCAAAATATATATATACCGTAAAATCCGGTGTATAACGCGCATCTATAATTTTAAGCAGCAATTTTTAATTTTGGGGTATATTCGCCGTATAACGCGCACCCCCTTTCTAATAAAAAACCTGAAATGTATGTGCGCATTGCTCTTATGTTTTGAAGTCACTTATTCGAGGTATTATTTTAAGTTTAAAAAAAAATAGCATACTTCTAGAACTACAACCCTTTAAGTTCATAAGAAATGTCATTTCTTTAAAATAAACAATAGTTCGATCTATGAAGAAGTCTAATTTTTTTTCTATGCTCCTCTATTTTTTTTATTTTTATTTTTAAAGCTCCTATTTTTATACCCGGTGTATAATGCGCACCTGTAAATTTTAATCTCATTTTTTGTGAGCGTTATACGCTGGATTTTATGGTAAGGGATTACGAAAAATTTCATATAAATTTCTCGTTTTTTCAATTCCTCTACTACTTGTTCACTCTAACCCTATATATATATATATATATATATATAGTATAATGAAATAAAAGTGAAGAAGTTCTAGAAATTACAGTGCTAAAGAAGGAAGAAATTGGAATTCATATATATATCTTGTTCAAATTTTCAACCGTTAATAAAATACTTTCTATTCATTGATTCAATTTCAAATACATTTTTTAAACTCGTAGTGAATGACTCTTAATGTTAATGCAGTATTTTGAAATATTAATTCATTATTAAATTGAAAAATGAATAAATGTTAACAAACAAAAATAATAGTCCAACAGCATATATAAAAAGGAAAATCGTTCGTTCTGTCCCTGTAGTGCAATGGATAGCGAGTTGGACTTCTAATCCAAAGGTCGTGGGTTCGAATCTCACCTGGGATGGCCTAATTTCTGAGAATGTGATTTTTTTTACTATACTATTTTATTATAATAATTAAATTTAATTCATGAGTAAATAGTAACAAACAAACAGAAATAGTCCAACACCCTATAGAGAGAGGAGAATAGAAAATGCCTTTCTATTTTGCCACTTAATAGTGTGATTCTGTCACGACGTATATTTGTTCCCTCGACGTATATTTGTTTCATCCGTGCCAAATTTTCAAAGGCCGCTGCTTGATTTCCGTTTTTTCATGCATTTAAAATTGCCTCCCTTTTCATATTTGCGTCATAAAACTGACTCGTCTTGATACTATCACCGATAACTTTGATGTTAAGGGGGTTAAAAGAAAGCATATACAAAAAAATTTCCTGCGAAGTTTAGGATAGAATAAATATACTGGAGATAAACTGCGAAATGGGTAAGTCATCGATCCAAGTGCCGACAATGGATGGTTACATTTTTCCTTTAGAAAATGCGTGGAAACTCAATTCCCCTCGCCCAACAAATATTTTGCCTTCGATTCTAAGCCACACCCGATTTTCAATAGCATTAACACAGGAAAAATAGTTTGGCTCAGATTCGAGTAAATATGGTTTATATATACACAAAAACTCAAACTCAGTGGCGCTACAACCCATGAGAGCCAAGGCCTACTGCGCCCATCCCCATGGGCGCAGAGGAGTATGAGCAAATGTCCCAATCAAGTGGTCAGACTGAAGCGAGACCCCAAGTGTTTAAGTCCCCAAGCAAGCTTGGTACTTATTTATCATCCCAATGCAGTAGGGTTGAAAGCTGAGTCGACCTTGCCCTGCCCGAGAATAGAACCCGGTCCTGTGGTGCGGAAGTGCGATACGCTACCACTCGAACACTGAGCCTTCATATATACACTTACTAAGAATATTTCTAATGTGATTGATATTTATTTATTTAATTTTTTGTACTATTTTAGACTTAACTTCAAAATGCTATTGTTGTGTGATTATATATACTTTTCTAAGAGTGTTTCCTAATGGAATTAGTCCAGTTCTTCTCTAAGTATCAATATTCGCGGCCCAATATTCAATCATAATTTTCATCGCGCCCCCCTAATACAATAACAATGTATTGAATTCAATAATACTATACTTTGATGCTAAAATTAGATACGACTTTGACCACTGAAGTACCACCGGCCTATATAAATGTCTCGCTCAGCCAAAGCATTAATTTCCCCTGACGTAAATATACGTCTTTCCAAAGTATGATCTTTTCTGTGCATTGTTATTCATAAAATTGTTCCGTAATTTGTAATGTAATAAAATGACCTTGACAATGTTTGCAAAGGATTTACTTATTTCATATTATTTCCTTCTTTATTCCTCCCCCTCCCCCAATATATATCTTATACGCGCACCTACGTGGAAAACGATTAGCTTTGGGAAACTAATAGCATAATTTTTATTTGGCATATTATAAACTGTACAAATTTTTAAATACAAATTATCAAAAGTGTTACTTTTTGTATATAATTTTATGTATGACAACCCATGGGGGCACTGGTAATTATTTAACTTATTCTTAACTCAGTATTGTTAAATTAATTATAAAACACATTGTGTAGCACTGATACATTTATAAGTGTAATATATCAGTGTAAACGTGTATTTTATTTTTTATTATGTCAGAATGTAATTTGTTTGTTTACTTTCAGTAAATTAATTTTTTTTAAATAATCTTCCGTTTTCGACTTTTCAATAGGCTCGCGCCCCCCTCGTAGAGTTCTCACGGCCCCCAAAGGGGGCGCGCCCCACAGTTTGAGAAACGTTGTGAATTAGTCTGTTAAATTACAACTGTTTATCATTCTATAAATCTGTAGTTTTACTTTTCAAGAATTTGTTTTCAAAATCAGAACTATATGCATATTTTAATTGAAGTAAAACGTCAATTTATAACTATTGTTTTATTAAAAAATAATAATAAACTGCGAATTCTTTCATTGAAATGAAATTTACAATGTGTATTCACTTAAGAATTACTAATTTAATCATCTCTCTTCATTGAATGCAGTTTTCCATTGAGCGATTTAAACAAAAAATGTTCTTATGACCAATCGGTTTTTGCATATTCTGATCTTTTAAAATGGCTTTACAGCACACGTAGTGTTTGGCTAGATGTGTTTGCAAATAGGTTATTCCTTAACTTGCGTGACAGCATTTCCTAGACATTTTGCTATTGAAAAACTTCTCTAATGGTAGAAAGTTACAGTTATTAACGAAAAGCTATAAAGTATTAATTTTGGGTAAAGTAGTTATAAAATAAGTTGATATTAAGTAACAAAAAAAAAATGTGAATAATTATTTTTTTAATAATATATAGTGTTTATGAGATTAAAATTTGTTTTATATGGTTTCTAAGGTACATTAAAAAAATGAACCTCTATTTAACGAATTTTCCACTTAACGAACTTTTTTCTGGATTCAGCGACTTCGTTAAACAGAGGTCCTATTGTAATTTTAAAAGAAATATTATTCTTTCACAAAATGAATCCATTCTACCTTTAAACTATTTAATTGTGCAAACAATAAAGAAATAGTTTTAAAATCTTTGAGAAATATTTTTTTAAAATAAAATAATTGAAGAATAATTTTTTATTTCATTTATTTATTTTCTATCAAATGTGCTTATAGCTTGCGAAAAATTCCATACTGTAAAAACCGCCACAACAGCCTCTAATATGAAAAATAAAATAAACTTAAGGAATTTTATTAAATAATTAACTGTCAGCCACCTTAATGAAACTACACAAACACCTACTTCTCAAAACACAAGCTCGCTTTTACAAAACGAGATTGAGCCGTCATAACTCAAATATGCCGTCACAACAAACACCTCAAAGACGAGGAGGAAAAAAAATTTCATAGCATATTTAACAAGTTGTTTTTCCGCTTTACACAACTAGAGAACAAATAAGGCACTCGCACCACTTAACAGAATGCCACGAACACCGCTAAAATACAACTTCCTAGTTCTTGATTTTACAACAACGCTAACGCATACTGAAAGAAAAGAATGCTCAAGAGAACGAAAAAAAATATATAGAAAAAGAAGTCGAATTCACGGATTTTTGCTTCACTAAAAATTCGAGCATTGACATCAAGTGAATTACTTAACTGTGACCCTGCATTACATATGGATTTGACTCTAAAGAACATCCCTTCTCACCACCCCTTTATCTCTACCCCTGTGAACAGGTGGCGAAAAGAGTCACGACATAGCACCTTTTCACTTCACCTCTTTTTTTTATTTTTACAGAAGTTAATATTTTTTCCCCCTTCTTCTACAAAGAGAGACTTCAAGTTTCTCACGAGGACTGTTCCTCCCTCCCCTTCTTTCCACTCCTTCCCATCATGCTCGATGTCGTCCCAAGAATGTTTTTCTTTATGTAATATTTTTTTTTTCGTTTGGCAACTCACGAATTCTACACTAAATTATCAGGTGAGTTTAAATAGTTTTTAGTTTTTTGCAGTACTTGCTTGTTCTATTTTTTTTCTCTCTCTCTCTCTTTCTTCCTCTCTTCCCTTTTAGCACATCAGACGATAATGTCTTCAAAATAAAATGAAGTGAAGAAAAGAGTTGAAGATGTTTTTTTTTAAAAAAAAAGTGTTCATGATTTTGTTGGTTGTTATTATTATGATCCAACCATTTTTATGGAAGGCCTTTACAATGCAGACATCATCTTAAGCTGAAGCCTTATGGGTCCTGTGTTTACGGGGTAAAGATATTTTCAGGCGTTTCAGAGTATGGGTCACGAAAAACCTGTTCCATCATAATCAATCGTGTTTGGAGAATACTAAATATGATTGTACTTTCTTTTAGTTATCGCACAATTATGCGACCGTGGAAATTATTTCAGTTATGATTTAAATCACAACGCATGCGTAGCTCTTTTACAATATAGCTCCAACTACCCTAAAATCATGATTTTTTTTTTAAAAAAATGACAAACTTTTTTATGGTTTTATTTTACAGGCCCTCTTATTAGCTTTATAAAAATACCAAGTTTCTTATTTTCCATTCACTAGAACAACAACTACAAGTATTTTAGTAAAAGCAGATGCCATTACTTTCAGCAAGATGTCATACTTTAAAATACGTTTTGCTCGAAATATGTTTTTTTATAATGCACGGAACGAGGACAGCGATTGCTCAAAAGGTTTTGAAAATAATTAACTGAATTTTTTTTGTGTATGTTCTGTATAATAGTAGAAGTGTCTTAACCTTCAGATTTATCAATCACTGTTTTATTACAAAATTTACATTTCTTTATGTGAATATAATCACTGTTTTTTTTAACAATTTCATATAATAACTAAGATAAAGTGCTCTAGTTTTTGTAAAAATTAAAATATGTCATATCCTGAAGTTCATTCCAAAAAGGAATAGCAAGGGAATACATCAAAATTGAGAATTTGTTCATTTACTATTTATACAGAGCGGGTACCGTTTATGCAATTTTTTGTCAATTTTTACCCATTTTTTTCCCATTTTAGTAGTAATAATTTGTTTTTCTTATCTTAATTTTAGCTTTTATTTCTTAAAATGTACTAAATAAATCTAAAAACCCCAAAAATCTCCATATCTTCGTTTTTTTTTTTTTTAAAAAAAAAGTTGTAGCTAGTAGTCGGATACCTTAAATGTGAAAACAGAAGGAAGAGAAGATAGAGTTATGTATTAAAAATAATTTTGCTTCCCAATCTCGCCAAAATTTTTACTATTCAATCATTTACATTTAAAAAGTTATACTTTAAAACAAATAATAAATCGCTCTAGAGTAATAAAGATTTTTTTAACTTTAAAAAACATGGGGAAAAAATAGCTGTAAAAAACCTATTTCATTTGATTAAAAAAGAATTTCTCTTTAAGGTATCCGACTACGTTCGGAACCGTGATTTTTCAAAAGCGTATAAATGGATAATATTTATGATATTTAGTGTCACTTAGATTAGAAAATGTATATAAAACTGTTTTAAGAATAGTATTACAATAAAAAATTATATTTAAGTACAATATCTTGACAAAAAATGAACATAGAATGACCCATTTTCAAAATGTTCTCCTTTTGTGAAAAATGCTTCTATTATAATAATATTTTGCCTGTATATAGCCCAAACCTCTGTACAGAGGCTGAACAAGAATTTTTTAAATATACAACTTAGAAGTGGGTTTATCCATATCTTACGACAACAGAGGGGAGAAATTTTAAGAAAAAAACGCCGATAATTATTTCAATGGGTTGTAACTCTGAAAATAATGTGAATTTTTCAAAAATCATAGTTGAGCCTCTGTACAGAGGTCTGAGCTATATACAGACAAAATATTATTGTAATAGAAGCATTTTTCACAAAAGGAGAACATTTTGAAGAAATGTTATTCTAAGTTAATTTTTGCCGAAATATTGTATTTAAATAATTTTTTTTTTGTCAAAATGTCCTTAAAACAATTTTATGCATATATTCTAATCTAAGTGACACTAAATATCATGAAAATTATCCATTTATGCGCTTTTTTAAAATCATGGTTCCGAACGTAGTCGGATACCTTAAAAAAATGATCTTACTAAAAACACTATCAGGATTACTACACAAAACTAAAACTGGGAATTCTGTGTTTTATTTTCCAATAACTCAATCGTTAGGTATTACTTCGAAGAAATTCTAAATTACACAAATCTCAAACTGAGTGGCGCAAGAGCCCATGAGGGCCAGGGCCTACTATGCCCATCCCAATATACGTGACCATTGGGCGCTAAAGGGCATGAGCAGATGTGTCCGGATCAGGTGGTCAGTCTGAAGCGAATATCTTCTTTAGTCGCATTGTATTTTTTAAAAATTCCTGTGAAACATGAATGAATTGTTTGTTGTATATGTGAATACCAAAAATACAATAAAAAGGAGGATTCAACAAAAATATTTCGTTAAGGTATCCGACTACGTTCGGAACCGTGATTGAAAAAAAAGCGCATAAATGGATAATTTTCATGATATTTAGTGTCACTTAGATTAGAATACATGTATAAAATGGTTTTAAGGACATTATGACAAAAAAAATTATTTAAATACAATATTTTGGCAAAAAATTAGAATAATCTTTTTTCAAAACGTTCTCCTTTTATAAAAAATGCTTATTTAATAATATTTTACTTATATAAAGTAAAGACTTCTCCAGAGAGTCTGAACTATGAGTTCTCTGAAAAATTCACATTATTTTCAGAGTTATCACCGATTGAAAGAATTATCGGTATTTTTTTTCTTAAAATTTCTTCCCTCTGTTGTAATAAAATATGGATAAATCCACTTCTAACTTATATATTTCAAAAATTCTAGTTCAGCCTCTGTATAGAGGTTTGAGCTATATACTGGCAAAATATCATTATAATAGAAGCATTTTTCACAAAACTGGAATGTTTTGAATATTGATCATTCTAAGTTCATTCTTTGTCAAAATATTGTAAAATAATTTTTTATTGTAATAATATTCTTAAAACAATTTTATATACGTTTTCTAATCTAAGTGACACTAAATATCATAAATATTATCCATTTATACGCTTTTTCAAAATCAAGGTTCCGAACTTTGTCGGATACCTTAAATCAAACTGCCCTAAATATAATGTGATATCACGTAGGAAAACATGAAAAAATGTGAAAAATAATAGCAATTTAAATGATGACAACGTTAAATAAACAATGATTAGGTTGAAACCAATGAAAGAAAACGCCATTTTAATCGCATTATACGTATTTGTAATTAAATGGTGGGTTCCGTGAAACACAAATCCCGCCGTAACGACAATTTCTCGCCAGATGGAGAAAGTAAAGTGGCTAAGGAATATATAAGTAACAACAGGAGATAAATATACTTATTAAAGGTATTTTACTGCAGAAAATTAAATATACATCCAATCAGTAAAAAAGCGTCGATGTATTTTTTGACATTTTGAAATCAAAATACCTTAATAGTTCAATCACGGTTTTAAATCAAACTAAAATAAAAAAATATATATTTTCGTCAATTCTAGGCAACAACATTAAAATAAAATATTTGATGTTCAGTAAATTTATCATAATTTTCAATGTCAATCTTAGTAGACTAAATTTTTTAACATCATATTTGATTTTGATTAATTATAACTTTTAAATACAATTATAGATTGGATTTATTCATTATTGCTGCTAATAATTGCATTGCTACTCGACTCAAAGTTAGTAAATAACTCAGTTATTTCTTTTAGCCCTCTCTATATTTTGGTATCACTTGCACGCATATAATGCATATGTAAATAAGTACAGTAGAACGTCGTTTATCCGAATCAATTGGGATCGGACATCGTTCGGATAACCGTAAACCGAATGCAATCCAAGTAGTGTATGATACTGGACACTACACGAATATTGAAAATCATCACATGCGGGAAACGCATTTGAAGAAAAGACAAAATAGGTGCAAAATGTCGCAATTTTACCTTTATTATGGAAAATAATCACTTATTTTTTGCAGTACCATTGTACACCTTCGTTGTTTCGCTGCAAGGTCTCTGATTCTCTTGTGCAGCAGTAGTTGAGTAGGACAGCACTCTGATTGTTGTTCGTATCACTCCATAGCTGTCTCTAACGCAGAAAACGCGTCAGCAGTTTTTCCTTTCTTCGAGCCATCTTTTGAGTCAAGTTTTGACGCAAAATTTAAAATAGTTTCTCGGCTTTTTTCTTATGTCACATATTGTTGACTTTCGAACATTATTAAACTGTGCTAAAGACGCTCGACTTTCTCCCTTCGCGAGACGGTTCAATATTTCAAGTTTTGTTTCTATGTCCAAGACGTTGCGCTTCCGTTTTGAATTCGAAGCCATAGCAGTTCACAAATCAACAAAAGAGCGCGTATACACCTCTTCACTTGTAAACATACTGACCTAATATTCCGCGCAGATGTTTACCAAATTACGCAACTGAAATTCCCCAAATATCCATGACCTTGGGTTTTTCCGTCACTTTTGGCCTCACGCGAAACAACTGTTGAGAGAATTGCGCTGTTCGAAAATGTATTCATATACAGTACATGTAGTTGACAAAAAAAAACCCCCCTGAATCGGATGTTTGACGTTTCGGATAAACGACGTTCTACTGTACTTAAATCGACGGTTAGCTACATTAATTCTATTATCTATTTCTATTAGAAGAGTAAATAACTAATAACTATTAATAGTCACTTGATTATTATTATTAGTTTAACTATTATTCTATTAGTATTATATAGTACTATTTATCAACTATTTTATTAAAAACAATCTAAACATGTTCTAGTTAAACTGAAAGAAAACATAGGCATGTTTTAAGAGACTCATACATATTTTCATCAACGTAACGCACTTTTTGAATCTAAGCCACACTTTTATTAATGCTACTGAAAATCGTAGGTGGCTTAGAATCGAAGGTGGAAAAATCCGTTAGATGGGAGAATTGACAATTACAAGTTCATATATTTATTTAAAAAATTTTAACACTGGTATAAAATAAACTAAAATTATCCTTCTCTTATTAGTTCTATTTAACTTTCTAATTTCGTAAGTATCAGATATCGATAAGGCGTTTTACACTATTTCTTGTTTTTTCACAAAAACGTGTTGAAAATTCAGGGTGCGGTTAGAATCGATGTCAACTTAGATTCTACTCAATACGGTAGTTATATAATTATAAGATAAAAAGGTATTTCACATAATCTAATTATTTCTTGGCTCTCTCTCTCTTTTTTTGTCATCGTTTAAAATGTCTTGTTTTTTCTTATTGTTTTTATTTATTTATATTTATAAAAGAATGTTGATGAAATCCAATAATGTCTTAGTAAGGGGTGAGAGGATTATCAGGTCACTTGCCGATTTCACGCAAGATGCATAAGGTATCACATGCTCGTCATCTCCCTGAAATTTAAAACAAAAATAAACGCCACAAATGGAGCCTTATTAAATTTGTGTATAGTAAAAATAAATTAAATTGAATGAGTGAATGCAACATTCACTTGCAAAAGTATTCATGAACTTCGTTTTGCTGTCTGAACACCAAGGTTGCTTTTCCGCTTAGACACACTAGTCACGTGCCTAGGGTGCAAAAAGTTGGATGGCGAAAAAAGAGAAAAAATTAAAATTATAGAGGAGGTACCTCCACCTAGCGAGTCATGAAAGAAACATTTCCTCCTGTAAGAAAGCAAAGACTTAAATAAGATCTACTATGGGAATGATGGAATTTGATGTTGCTATGCACTCAAAATGATATCACCATGGAAATTGATTCCAATGGCCTCACTTAATATTTTGCAATGATTAAAGCTCAAAGAAAACCTTTGTTGTACCAGTACACTGGCAGTGACTCAACAAAGAATAAGGATTTCTAAGAGTATAGAAGATAATAAAACGATAAGGTATGAAAAATGCGATAATTAACAAGTTGAAAACAGTTCATATAATAATAGATACTCTATACCAGGGATGGCGAACTATTGGCACGCGTACCATTGATGGCACGCGGCACAATATTTTGGGCACGCCTCCAATCAAAACGATCAACCGCGATTGATTCTTCAATCAAGGAATTTTCAGTGAGATTTTCTCAGTTCAAAGAATTATCAGAAACGCTCAAGTTTATTATGTACCCTGATGTGACATCATTTGATAAACTGAACTTGCCCCAATTCGACGTTGGAAATTGAAGAATTTGAAATGCAACTTATTGATTTCTAGTCTAGTTCAATATGGATTCAAAAATTTACTGAAAGAAGAAAAAAGTTAGAATTTATTGAAACAGAAAGAGATTAACAAGCAATATAAGTAAAAATGCCAGTAACGAAATTTTGGAAACATTTAATTCGATTTCAGATACGTTTAACTGTTTGAAGAAGCAGGCTCATGCTGATTTAACCCTATTTTCATCGACCTATGCCTACGAGTCATTATTTTCAGAGATTAATAACGTTAAAGACTCGTTAAGAAACCATTTGGCAGATGAACCCAATTCAGCATGCATTCTGCTATAAGTAACATCTTACCTAATCCTAGTATGATTTATTTACTATCTAATCTGCAACACACACACAGCAGAGAGATAAATCACACTATTGTTACTTTATATAATTTGAATTACACGTTTATAAAACATTTACTACTATAAAATACAAAATGTATTTTTCTGTAGTAAATAAAGAGGTTTGTGTTGTTAGTATTTAGTTTTATTATTTTCCCAAAATAATCACAAGTCAAAATTATTTGACGGCACGTGTAAAGCTGATTTAGCATTTCTTTAGAAAAAATGGCACGTTGATCCATAAAGGTTCGCCACCCCTGTTCTATACTGTAATTGCAAACGATTTCATTGATTTACTATTCTAATTTACAAAAAGGTGCTTAGGAGATCTGTGATGTCATAAGGTAAGAAATGAACAAGTGTGGCTAAACTATCCCACTACGCTTTCCTTACGGTTGCCAGTCCAGGACACG
>BMAV01016112.1:188586-201488 GCA_019973955.1 Trichonephila inaurata madagascariensis | reverse complement strand
CTCCCGAACCAAAACTGGCAAGGTAAGAACTGAAGGAGGGCGGTACTCTGGAAATAGTGTGGGGGGTGGGTAACAATATGAAATGCCTAGGGCGCCTAAGAGGTTAAAAATGGCCCTGCTGAATATAGGGGATCATCTATCAAAAGAGTTGTTGAAAACTCCTAAATCACAGATCATATTAAATATTGTTGTAACTACAGGTTGCCTTTGATCAAATCACTATGCATAGTGCAAAGAAAAAAAAAACCGGGGAACACAACTCTCAAAATTTCGTAAAAAATAATAAAAAACAAGTAACATAAAAAAAAATTTCAAATCAATTTCTACTTAGATCAATAAAGAAAATTTTTATTTTAGCTACTTTTTATTAAATAGTTACAATTAATATAAATATGTATATACATAGGACAAGAATCACAACATTAAGTGGTCATTCATTTTTATTCATTACGTGAGAAAAAAAACTTTTCACGTTTTGACACAAGTCGCCAGAAATGATGCAAACGTGGCTGTATTTGTAATTCTTTAAATAATTAGTTTTAATCAATTAATTTTTATTAATTATAATTAAATGACTGTATTGTCATCCAAAATAATCATGTGCATAAAATTTCAGCTCAATTGAATGCTTAAAAATGTGTTTTATTAACGATTGAAAATTCCACCAAGATAAAAAAAATAAATAAATAGAGTGTGAGTTAATAGTAGGAATTGAAAAAAAACAGTAAATCTGTGAAAAGGAGAATGGAAATAAGATTCATTGTACAGATGCGTGAATACAAAATTGTACCCACAAATGAATAAAATGATTAAGTTTTAAATTACTTTATAAAGATATTTAAGGTATCCGACTACGTTCGGAACCGTGATTTTAAAAAGGCCTATAAATGGATAATTTTCATGATATCTAGTGTCACTTGGATTAGAATACATGTATAAAACTGTTTTAAGGACACATTTTGACAAAAAAAAAATTACTTAAATACAATATTTCGGCAAAAATTTATCTTAGAATAACCTTTTTTAAAAATGTTCTCCTTTTGTGAAAAATGCTTCGATTATAATAATATTTTGCCTGTATATAGCTCAGACTTTTGTACAGAGGATCAACTATGAGTGTTGAAAAATTCACATTATTTTCAGAGTTACAACCATTTGAAATAATTATCGGCGTTTTTTTTTCTTAAAATTTCTGCCCTCTGTTGTCGTAAAACATGGATAAACCCACTTCTAAGTTATATATTTCAAAAATTCTAGTTGAGCCTCCGTACAGAGGTCTGAGCTATATACAGGCAAAATATTATTATAATAGAAGCGTTTTTCACAAAAGGAGAATATTTTGAAAATGGGTCATTCTATTTTCCTTTTTTGTCCAAATATTGTACTTCAATAATTTTTTATTGTAATACTATTCTTAAAACAATTTAATTTACACTTTCTAATCTAAGAGACACTGAATATCATAAATACTATCCATTTATAAGCTTTTGAAAATTCAAGGTTCCGAACGTAGTCGGATACCTCTTAAAAGTATTCTCTTCCATCATTTTTAAAATATCATTCATCTTTGTAATTGTATAAGAACTTTTGCTTAAAAATGTGTTAAAAATTTTCTAGCTCGCAATTTTTTTCTGTAAAGAAAAAAAAAAAATAATAAATTTAAAAAAACCATCAATCAACCATCACACAAGAAATTTCCAAAATAGGTGTTATTTTATCATTTTTAAAAAAAATTCCTAAAATCTGGAGATTTAATTGTTACAGACTTCTGAAGTACAATGGTTATTTTCGATCCAATGTTTCAAATTAATAAAACTATGCAATACTTCTAAAGGGTCACAATACGACTCAAGTGACAAAAATCGGTCAAAAATTTTAACCCAATTTTTTTAGCTTAAATTCTTATTTATTCATTTTTCTATAATCTAATAAAATTTCAGCTTTACAAATATTAAAAAATTCGGAGTTATGATAACTTTTATCTTCGTTTTTTTTTTCACATCCTAATGGACTAATTTAAACTGATTTATCTCAGAAAAAAGTAACTGGAGTTTATCCTCATTTAAAATGTTAAGGCTTTTTACTATTACACCAAGTGATTTGATATATTTTCTATTTATTGTTATTGATGCATGTAAAAAAAGTTGGTAATCGTTTTTGAATCAAAGCAAATACTTATTTTTTTTAAAAAATAATAGTATTTAGAATTTATACATTTTTATAGGAATTTTCAACAAGCATTCGTAAAAGAAAAGTATTTTATGAATATCAATCATGTTTTCACAAACGTATACCAACTTTTGTTACACATAGTTAGACGTATTTGTACAAATCAAATTTCATGCGTGGACATCAATTATTGTAGGATTAACAGAATCTTAAATCACTTCCTAATTTTTTTATAATTTTTCCTTAGACAATTAAATTGTTAGCTTTTGGCGGTATTTTCAGCATAAAAACCGTGTTTTACAAAAAATATATACTTAGAGGGCAACCAAATTTTTGTCAAAACCATTCAATCCATTTTTTTTTTTTTTTATGAATTGTGTCATGTTCCTTTAAGAAATTAGAAATATAAATTGAATTTGTGAAGAATCATAATGCTGCTTCAGCATATTAAAAGCCAGCACTTTATCGGGGAAAAAATTGCTCTTTTTTAAAGCTTTAGTCAGAATATTGTTTATTCACAGAAAGTTTTTTTTTTAAAAAAAAAACAATTTTAATGGTAAGAGTTTTAAATTTATTTTGCATTACAATTTTATTTTTTGAAGTTTATTAAAAAACTATAAAAAAAGAAGATTTCAAAGTAAATCAACTAATTACAAAACAATTACGCGAAGCTTTCTGCAAAAAGTTTTTTCTATATAAAAGTACTTTTTGAAACAAACTACCTTCTTTAATTTATTTCATACCTCCGTGATTTATTTATTTGTTTGAAATGAAACAAAAGGGAAAATTCATAAAACTGAAGAGCTCTAGATTCTGTGTGCTTTCATTTGATTCCTTTCAACTGCCAGCTCCTAAATTACTAATTATTTCACAGAATAGTTCCTAAGTTAGAGTAATGATATGTTGCCAACCGGTACAACATAAATACGTATCTTAAAAACCAATTTTCCAACATACTTTGCTTTAATGAGTTGCATACGAAATTTCTTTCGAACGCTCTGTGCATTGAAAAGAAAACTTTTTCTCTCCACCCCTCGCATCCCCTCCATCCTCTCAAATATAGAACTTTCCTTATATTCCACGCAGCTGCATTTTTAAAAGAACCGGAAGGAGAAATAGACTTCGGCTAGATTACGGGAAATTCTTAATTTCTTAAGCTCTGAGTGGGCTCCAAAGTATGCAAATGCTTGAATTCGAACAAATGAGAATTCTTTTTTTACTTTTTTTTTTCTCTTTCTCTTAGTTCCTCCGCTTTTGTTTCACTTTTTGTTCCTTTATTCGCTCTCCATATTTAGCGCAAACACTGCTCCGAATCGTTTGGCAGCACGTGTCAGTGGTTTGAATAAAAAAAAAAAGAAGGCATATAGAATAGAATCAAAAGCGAGAGCAAACGGTTAAAGTTAAAAGAGAAGAAACGAAAAGACTAAATAGAATGCATCATATAAGAAAACAACAGCAAAAGGGTGGAAGCAAAAACAATCTGTGTTTAGTTAATTTAAAGTTTGGCGGCGGTCTTCTTTTCTGGATTTTCGTTTCTGAGAGTGAAAATTCTCGAGACAAACGATGCGAAGCCCACAAAATTACCAATCTTTTCTTCCGCTAAAAGACGAGGAATGGAAAAATTTTCTAAGAACGGAATATTTTTCGCGCGCAAAGAAAAGCAACAGTAAAGTTTTCACAGGATAAAGCGGGTTTTAATGTCTCCTTATTTTGTTCGCCTTAGTAGCGTTTTTGCCTTGCCTCTTTCGTATTATATCGTCTGCCTGCATGAATATTCAGCAAATCGTCTGCACCTTTTAGCTGCGCGTGACTGGCAACGGACGAAAACATTTAAAACACGAACTATTGCATGATGGACGCTCGCTTACTCGCTCGCTACAGTAGTTTTTCGCTGTCCGCGGAATTTGCGTTAATTATTCCATAAAAGTGCTTATTTTTCCCTAAATGCGGGGATTTTTCATTCCGCATAACTAACAATTAACGTCCTACACACTGTTTATTTTTGTTTGGGATTCCGAACGCAGAGCGCTTACTTTGGAATTATAAGTTTTTGCAGAAGAAAATATTTGTTCGAATTCTCAAGGGGGAGGGGGACACCCTTAAAACATCTGGAAAGTAAAACGGTGCACGCAGAAAATTCTTCCCTGCAACGTGATTTCTAATATAACAGAGAGTATTTGCATACCTTTATCTTTTGCTTCCGTACTTATACAAAGAGTCGATTTCTAGGGTCTAAACTATACAAAAGTTTCACGCCCGCGTTGAAAAGTAGCGTAGAAACGTGTGAAGTTTTTAAAGCAGGGACTCTTCCCCGTACTGAATAGATTCTTTCGCAAGGAAAGTGGCTACGTGGGGTGAAAAAAAGCAATATCTGCTTTATTCCGGAGAAAAATGGAGGATATTCAAAATATCTATAGCTTCTAAAGTTGCTTCTTTGTAAGTCCATGAAGTTTAAATCTGTGCGTAGGAGCTAAAAAAAATAAAACCATTAAGTTTTTTCCCCCCAGAAAATTGAAGTTTCGCTCAACAGTTTTTTAAAAAATTAATTTTTATTATTTTTCATACTACATACGATCGTGCTTGTGGTACAAGGAGTAGCAATATTTAAAATTTAATATCTTCAAGCATAATTCCGCATCTAAATGTCATCCAAAAAGTTGAAGTATTTAAGGAAACATTATTTAAAATAATGCATTTTTTTTTCCTTTTACGAAATCCATATTTATAATTAATTAAATATTGCACTATTATTTATTATTGTAAGATAAAAAAAAAACTGCCGGGGAGCACTATAATGAATTCTTTACGTTGTTTTAAGGAAATATTATGCAAAAAAGAGTAACATTAAGTAGCATATATTATAAAAAAAATAAAGTTATAACACATGTAATAACTTATGACAAAATAAATTTATAATCAGAGAGATTGCCCTTTTTTAATTTTTAAAAATGAATAAAATCGAAAATTTTTTTTTTTATATTTTCATTTTTTTTTTACTTCTTATGTATATTTAGTAACTATTATTTATAAATATTTCTAATATTATTATGCATAACTATAGAAAAGATATTTTTTTAAATTTTTGGCTAAGCAAACTGCATTATATTTTTTCTAAAACTTTTAACTCTACGACAAAGAACGTAGAGATATCTTCTAATTTTTTAATGTAACAATTCTGCTTTCGTTGCATAAAGTGTTATAATTAAAACAAGTAATTCGTGATTCTTTTTTCGTCTGAATCAAGAATTTTTTGTAAATTCTAACTTAATAAATTACACTGCGTCTTATATGCCACTGTATCTTATAGATCAGAAAATACGGCATTGATTATTTAAAGTGACTTCAAATAACACTCGTGTGGTATATGAAAATTAATTATAAATTCTAAGGTATTTTAAAATATTTTGAAAATGCCAACTTTTCTAGTATACAGGTAACTTAAATATTTTTCTAAGGCTTGGTAAATTTTAAAAAATTTAAATACATCATTTTATTTCAAAATGCATAAATAAAACATAAATTCGCAAAATAAGGTTAATATACACTATATACACTATTTATATATATGCTTGGTTTAACTATCATATGAAACTTAATTCATTAGCAAAATGTTTCACTTTTTATTAATAGTTTTAAGATTATTCGGTTGCTGTTAATATTGATTTAACTATAACCGTTTTTAAAACTATTTATTATTTGATTATATTCTTTGTATTAGAAATAAATATATATATACCCAACTTTAAACAAAAAAGGAAATTGAAAAATATTTAACAACAAATATTCGCCACTAAAATGACTATTTGTGTTTTAGATTAACCTTTTTTTTTCAAACAGTATATCAATGTATATGGTTATGAAATCAAAAGAAGTGAAAAATTCTATTGAACTATTTTTCGTATTTTTGTAACAATTAAAGTCACAGTAAATACAAGTAAATGAAAGGGAAATAAATAATTAGTGGTTTTTAGAATAGTTTTTCTTGCGAAAACTCGTCTTTCGGTATTTTTCAATTTACCGAACTTGTTTCTATAAAACGCTTCAATTACATTTTAAAAATCACAACTCATATCTATTCTTACGTCTATTATATTTCATGAATAACTTTAAAACTGATTTGAAATTAATTTGTTCTCTAAGGGGTCTCGGGGGGTTAATTTTGACTCTATAGGGCTGAAAATATGAACAGTATTCAAATATATATAACCCTTTGAAATTAAAATTAAATAATTCCAATGTCTTACACATTATTTATAAATTAATGGGACTTCAGAAAAGTGTAAAATGTTTAAATATAATCATAATTTAAAAAATTATAAGCAAATGAAAATAAGAAATATTTCTATGAGAAATATTAATTAAGCTTTATGTTGCGCATGTTATTTTTTTAAAATAGTAGCTTTAATTACTAGCTATAAGTTGATTTATAAAGCTAAATGTATCCTTATTACACTGTAGTATTTTTATGTAAATAGAATAATGAATTATGTTTTTTAAAAAATAAAAAAAAATTATATTTTCATTTTTTTTTTTTAATTTCAATATTTTTCAAATATTTTGAATTATAAAAGATATATTATTCTTAAACTAAGTAGGGTTTAATGAGTATGATACATTTTATAATTCTATTAAGTTTAATACATCAAAAGCTACTGTTAATGGCTTACGCAAAGCAAAAATTACTTAATATTTATTGCAAAATTATTTGTTATACTTATAGACTTATAACTTAAAATTATGATTAGATTTCAAACATTTTGTACTTTTTTGAAGCCATAATCCTTTGTAAATAATGTGTAAAAGATTCAAATTATTTAATTTAAATTTAAAAGAATTATAACTGTATGAAAATTGTTTATATTTTCCCCCCTCGAGATAAAATTAACACTAAATGAATAATTTAACGAAATAAAATAGATTACTGAAAGGAAAAAGCTTCATATAATTTCTTGCAAATTTTTAAATAATTGGTTCTTCTTATTTACAATAATTCCTATACCCTTTTCAGTTGCAAGACCTGTATATTAATATGAATGCTAGTTGATCATTTAATGTTAGACTTTACAACAAAATCTTCTCATCTATTTTCAGGGAAATAATAAAATGCAGTTATTAATTTTTCTCCTTTACATTCAGTCAAATTCATTTTGCGAATACATTAAAATAAAATTATAAAATTGTTCTTAAATGGAAATAAGTAACTTACTGTGAAAGAAAAGAAATAAACAATTCTCTCATCTAATTTTTTTTTTTTTAATTCGTGAAGAATACCCAACTATTTCAGAGCGACTTAACAGGGTTTTAAATGTGCATAATCAACGAGTTCAAAGTCATCCATTTAAAGAAATATAATTCACAAAAAGCGTCCAAGAAAGTTTATTTTGTTTAAAAGTTAGTTACATTTCCCCCAAAACTTTTCTATTAAACTCCATAAAAGAGTCCGTTCTTCGCCATTTAACATCGCAGACGATTTTTAAAAAAGCGGCTGGCTGGCAACAGTCTCAATACAAGATGCAGAAAGCTGTTGCCACTAAATGTGAACGCAATCAAAGATTAATTTATTCCTATTACGTAAATATTTTAGTGTAATGTAGCGAAAGCATTTGCGGAACAATTAAGGGCCTTTAAAAAGCCCGCCGCCGAACCAACGATTAATTAATGTTTCGTCTGCAAGGAAACCAGGGAGTTTACGTTTCCGGTTAATTGTCGAATTAATTAATTAAGCCTCAATCTTAGGAGCCGCCGCGGTCCCCCTTCCCACCACGATAATAAAACCGTTTGCCTCCGGGGGGAAGGAATCGCCGAATAAACGAATTAAGAGAACGCGAGGAAAGCTTCCGTAATCTGGCAACACAAATGAAACGAACGCTTTTAACGATTCTACTTCGTTTTAATCGTAATCGCAATTTTTGTTCGCTCGCTCAAAACGTAAATGGGGCAAATCGTTTGGGCGATCGGCAGCTTTTAGAAGCAGAAATTAAAACAGAAGAGTTTTCTTTAATGCTTTCGCTCTTTAATTGTAACGCGATGGGCGGGATTATTTTTAGCAAGAAAAATACATTACGGAATCGAGGATTTTAGTAAATTTCTTCCGAATATAATTCTCAGCGATTTCGTATGGAGGAAAAGGGAATATGACACTAATTAAAAATACCCGGTTTTCGTGATCATTAAATTAATAGCACAAAACGATGGATCGGTAGATACGCTGTCTGCACGTAAGAACATTTTGCCCGCGAAATAATTGAATTTTTAAGACACATTTCCTACAAATCAGGCCCATTTGCTGGTTCTCACGCTTAATTACGTAAATATCATCTATTCCCGGTCTCAGCTTTCGCAAATAATTGATGTAATCTTTTGGAACATTCTCTTCGATGAAACTTTTTCTTAAAAAATAGAATTCCAACGAAGAAAATCGTTTTAAAGTGGGGTTTATTATTAAATAATTTTGAAATTATTCTTAAGGTATATGATGCATTTTTAACAGTTTAAGAAATAAATTTTGGGGGAATGGATTTTTATTCATTATGTTTTTTTGACAATTTACTAAATTATTTGAAACCAAGCTGAAATTCAGTCAAATAAATTCAACAATGCAGATCATTCAAATTATATTAACTTCTAAAGAATGGAACCACAATAGAAAGAAAAATAAAGAGAAATACTAGCTTGAGCACAAAATTGACTGAATGAATTAAATCTATAGCTTCTAAAATTTTGAGCAATCAATTATTACTATGTTTCATTGTTGATACCTTGATATAAATATCGTTCTTTTCAAATTCCACTGCTACATTATATTTAAAAAATACAAATTATGAGGGAGAAAAGAAACTAAAGTTTCAACGCTATTTTTTGCTCCTGAATTATGAATGCATGTGTTGAACCATTCATATTTCATTCAATGAGTGCATCTTTCATTATCAGACTATATAGCTAAAAAAAAAATTATCCATAGAAAACTTTTTGATCTAGGGTTAAGTTACTCTGAAATTATGAAATTATATAGCTATTATGGTTATTAAATTATAAAATTTGGGTTTTTTTTTCCTTTAATTTTTCAGTAAAGGATTTTAATATTACTATCAATCCATTTTAAAATAAAGCTCACATAAAAACATTTTTTTTTTTTTTTTTACATTAGTTCTGAATACTAAATCAAAATTAATGAATTCTTCGTCATTCAATACTGGAATTTCACTTTCTAATCAATTATTAATAATAATGTATTTAATTTATTTCGTTACTTCTCATCTAAGGAAGATTTGAAAACTAAATACATCTTTTTGAGCAGTTTGATTTTTACAGTACTTTTTACATTAAAAAGAAAAGTAATATATTATTATTAATGCATTAATATTTTTATATTTTTATTTTAAAAACACTAACTATATATTTCCACAAATTATGTTGCTATTCTTTTTGACTATGAAACAATTCATGGCGTCCTTTGGGGTTTCACCTGTAATTTAAATCGATATCTCTAATAATAATTTTGTGGAGAGATTCAAAAATCTAGAAATATTTCCTTTATGACGTTTCTGAAAAGCTTAAGTGGTTCAGTTGAAAATATCAACATTTCAAATCTATAATATTTTCAAAAAAAAAAAAGAAAAGAAAGAAAGAAAGCTGTCCCGATATAATATGCAACTTATTAATTTTTAAAAGTTTTATTTACATATATTTTACTTTTAATTAATAAGCGAGTAACCATCTATCTCGAAATCTTAAATAAGGAGAATTTAAATACAGAAATATTATTTTTAATTGCCGATCTCTGTTTTATCTGTAAATATATTGTTATTCTTTTAACATTCCATGTGTGTTGTTATTTCCAAGAAATGATAATTTATAACATTAAATTGATCTGAGAATAACGCGGGAACAAAAATACAGTCCTTTTGATAGTTTTTATTGTAATATTAAAATATTAAAAACCAATTTAGCAACTTGAATGATTCAACATAACTATAAGCCTTTACCATATAAAATTTTTCAAGAAATTAGAGTTTTGGAAGAATACAAAAATGTCTTAAAAAGATTTTACATATAAAGCCGTGATTAAATAAAACATATACGTACTGTTTCATTAAAAAAAAAATTGAGTAATAATATATTTGTTATGAAGTTTATAAAGTATGTTAAGCTATTGTACAATGTTCGAACAAATTTTAATAAGGATTTCATTAAAAACTTCGTTAAAGAATTTTGAACCATTTTTGAAAATTAATTCGTATTTTTGAAAAAAAAAAACAAACAAAGAAATATGTAAATAATCGTACAAAAATTGTAAATAAGAATAGAAAAGGAGAAAGAAAATAATGAAACATATATCAAAAGCATGCAATTTTGAATAAAATTTCTTCAAGTAATCCCATAAGCAATGCATTCTATTAATGAATATTTTCAGACACACAAAACTAAAGACTTTGGGCTATATAACTCAACAGTTTTAATTTTACAAAGAAAGCTTTTTAACAAGTGCCAGCAGCTTTTTGCGGCGAACCTCTTTTAACGACCGAACATTCCACAGATATTCTATACATAAACAGCTTTAAATACAAACAACTTGTTGCCATTGCACATAAGATAAATACATTCGATAGTGTTGGTAAATAACTTGAAAACAACTAATTATTTACACAAAATGCATATTGAATAGAAAGTGTAAATAATAAGAACTGAATAGAAATTAAGTAAAACATATTAATGAACATACAGATGAACAATTATGATAAAAATACAGATTGGTTAATAATAAAAATATAATTCCTTCCAAACAAATAGGATGTCAAGGGTATTTTCAAGATGGTACATTTTTTCAAATTTTGAAGAACTTTTATAATAAATTATAATACATTCTGTGTGTGTTAGAAGGAGTTTTTAGACGAGGGGAAATTTTCTTTAAAAAAATAACATTACACTTTCATATATCATAGAAGCGTATTTATCTCAATTCGTCGTATATATCGAACTTAACATTTATACCCGAATCTTTTTGGCTTATATCTCACAGTATTCTAGATTTTATAATATCCCAAGACCCATACTGTCAATAATCCTTACTATCACTTAATAACTCATGATTGTAATAATAGTTACTTTATCCGTTAAGCGTCCGCTCTTGTGTTGCCAATAATAAGAATAAAAAATCAAGCACATAATTAAAGGTAAAAAAATAAAAAATAAATAAAAATGTTATACAAATATTTTTTTTTAAAAAAAAAAATCCGATCTCTTAGATATTAAAAAAAAAAAAAAATGCTATATTTAAATTTAACTCGATATTATTGAATAATCATATTTAAATTACATATGCTATGATTTTTTTTCCTTAAAAAAGTATTCCAAAAATACAAGCAAAAAAATGTGAAAATTATTCAACAGATTGCAAAAAAAGCAAAAGCAATTCAAATATCCGTACAATATTTGATTTTAAAAAAAATAGTAAGTTACTCTCATCCTATATCCGCATTAAACTATAAAACTCCAAACTGCGTTGCATAAATAAACAAAAAAATAAATAAATAAATCTAAGCCCGCAATTCTATATCGCACAAAAAATCATGCCATGTGTTGTCTACGAGACTATTAAGTAATAACTACCCATTTCCATACCATCACGACTGCAAGCCAAGCAGAAAATCAACATCGCCAAATAAAGATCTCTCTTAAATCAAGACAGCAGAAAAGGAAGAAAAAAAATTGCGCCAAGCCAATATGCAAACAAACAAATAAGTAAAAGATAAATGGGCAGGCGATGGCATCAGGGTCAGGGGGTGATCCAGGGGCCGATAAGGGGTCCTTCGAGTTGTGGCCCGCCCTCCCAATTGCCCCGGTGCCCGCAATTATATCATTAGCTTCACCCCCAACTGAAGGAATAAAAAAGTAAACAAAAGAAATTGAATTCTCGTTTGAGGTAATGTGGATGAAAGTGGAGTAAGTCAGCTTAATATGGGCAGCAAGGGAAACGTAGGTTTTGCATTTTTTCCCTCTTCAACAAATCGAATTGTTTGTTGAATAAATTGGATTTAAATGCAACAGGAATAACTATGCAGCAAAATGAAAATGGTGTTAATTTTACCACATTTAAAACCAATTTAAGGTTTTTTTTTCAATTAAGAAATTAATTATGAACGATAAAAATTATTTTTCGAGCAAATATTAATTTGGCACGCGATTTACGAATTCTTATGAAAATGAGGCCGTCTGTACCTGAGAAACTCGGGAATAAATAATTTAAGAAAAATGTTCAGTATTTAAAATATATATTCGAATTATATACTGAAAAACGAAGAGTATATTTTAAAAATATAACGTTAATTTTTTCTAACATTTGAAGCATTCTGTGTGGAGTGTGCATTGATTCTTATTTACACATCGACAGTCAATAAACTTGTTAAAAATTATTTTTGAATATTTTTTTTTATTATTTACAAAAACACTGCATATTCTTTTATTAATTCACTTGTATTCAAAAAATAATTGACATCAGTGGCGCACACAAGGGGGGGGTCCTGGGGGTCTGGACCTCTCTCCCCCAAAGCCCTTGATTTTTTTCCGATTGGTTTTTAATTCTAAGTATATAATACGTAAAATTTAATTAAATATTTGTTATTAAAGATTAATTTTATTAATTAATGCTAATTATTTATTCAATAATTAGTTTTTTACTGTGTTTTGTTCCTGAAAATTGATAAAATCAAAAATAGCATGATACAAGAATGGTG
>BMAV01016112.1:166818-188486 GCA_019973955.1 Trichonephila inaurata madagascariensis | reverse complement strand
AATATTTTTTTTTTTCTGGGTTTTGGTCTCTAAAAATTAAAAAAACAAAAAAAGAACGTGACACAAGAAGGGTAATTTTTCACCCCCGCCCCCCCCCCCCCCCTTAAAAAATTCCTGTGTGCGCTACTGATTGACATATATTATATTTAAAAGTTTTTAGACAAGAATATAAATGACATGATTTTTTTTTCTATTAGTTTACAGAATTCGATATCATTACGATGATTTTAAAACAAGCTTTGAAAAAAGGGGACAGATATACGTTTGATACTATATAACATAACCTGAAATTTTGTAGTTTACTTACATATGATAAAACTGCATTATATATATGACTTAAGAACAGAATATAAAAACTGAAACATATCCTATGAAAATCAGTTGAAATTACTCTGTTTATTCGAATCTAAGGTGCACATTTATTCATTTGTGTTAGTGTTACTGAAAATCGGGCAAGGCTTAGAATCGAAAGGAAAAAAATTCGTTAGATGGTGCAATTAGAACCATTACAGGCTCCTGTATGTATTTGAAAGTTTATAATTCCGGTAAAATAACTAATTACTCACTTCTTATTAGTTTTCCTATTAAATTTATTTTAAAATCGTAAAATTGGATATCGACAAACCATTTTGAACTTTTTTTTTTTATTTTTCACAAAAACTTGTTGAGAATTTGGGATACGGCTTAGAATCGATGGCGGCTTAGATTCGAATAAATACAATATATTATTTTTTCACTATATTCGTATCTTAATTCATAAAAATAGTTAGATTCAACCATGAAAAATAACGAATCATGTTCTTCAATGGTTATTGGTTAATTTTTTTTCTGGAATATTTATAATCACACTCAAAGATTGAAATAAGGAATAGAATACAAGTTGGTGATTTCAGCAATTTTTTAATGTGGTTATCAAAGCCAAAAATTGTCAAATTTGGCGTAAATCTTGTGCTTTGTTTTAATATATTACAAATAGCAAACTAAAATTCAGTGCATCCCAACATTTAAACGTTTTTCCATGAGGTAAATTTTGTAAAGGGAAAATTGTATATATTTTTCGTTTTTTTTATTGATAAATGGCCGAAGAGAGAGCTGTTATTATATTTTAGATGATACTCATATTCTGACTGTAACACAGTTTTCTATGGCCAGTAATTATGGTTCTTTAACTTTTTTTAAATTTATATTTCCATATCACTAAGCAAACTCTTCTAAGGAAACACACGACAAAAAAGAAAAAAAACGGTAATTACAATTTTTCTTCTTCAAAAAGCATTGAAAATTTAATTGTTTAATACACAATAAATATTAAAAAATTACTAAAAGCTTGCGATTTTTATTTCATAACAATTTATTTATTTTTTTATAACTAGCCAATGATATTTCTCTTTAAAACCTAATTTTTAAGGCCCAGTTTTATTTTAAGATTCACGTGCTTTAATTTGTAAGGTATGTATAAACAGGAAGAGCCCTTAAATGTTGCCACAAATTAATCAAGTTTCTTTTTAAGAAGTGTCTGGAAAACTGCCGAGTATCTTTAAGGTTCAATTGCCATAATTGGAGAACTAAAAGCTTTAATATTTTATTTCCATTAGAAGATTTGAAAATTGTAGGGATTTTGTTATATCTAAGAATTTATTTAATTTAATGTTAAGTAGGAAAGGTAGCCGAGTTCTCATGATCTTGAATTCGCGGCAGGTAATATTTTCTCCTTTTGTGGAAAATGCTTCTATTATAATAATATTTTGCCTGTATATAGCTCGGACCTCTGTACAGAGGCTCAACTAGAATTTTTGAAATGTATAACTTAGAAGTGGGTTTATCCATGTTTTACGACAACAGAGGGGATATATTTTAAGAAAAAAGCACCGATCATTATTTCAATTGGTTGTAACTCTGAAAATAATGCGAATTTTTCAAAATTCATAGTTGAGCCTGAGAGGTCTGAGCTATATACAGGCAAAATATTATTATAATAGAAGCATTTTTCACAAAAGGAGAACATTTTGTAAAAAAGGTTATTCTAAATTAATTTTTTGCCAAAATATTATATTCAAATAATTTTTTTTTTGTCAAAATGTCTTTAAAACAATTTTATACATGTATTCTAATCTAAGTGACACTAGATATCATGAAAATTATCCATTTATGCGCTTTTTTAAAATCACGGTTCTGAACGTAATCGGATACCTTAAAAGTCCTAGCGTTGAGATGAAATGTGTAAATTTGGAAAGCGCAGGGCGAATTTCGGTGTCTTTCTCGTCACTTGTAAGAAGTTAAAAATCAATCCCTCATGTTGCCTCCTTGAGAATGAGAATTTTATTAAAATTACACAATGAAGCTGCACAAGAACTTTAATGACCGACCTAGTAATTTTGAACCATAGTCAAGTGACGAGGATGGCATCTGAGCTGGCACCCCTTCTCCTAACTTCCCCACCACTGGAAGAACGCTTGAGTCTTGACTGATTTAACGTGCTAAGCCCACATCCACGCGATGGGTCTTCAGCGGTACTAGGCTCGAATTCATAATTGGCCAGCCTGAGTCCGTGACTTTGACCACTAGACTACCACTGCCACCATGTTTCCCCAGAAGGCAAAGTTAGTAAATAATGGAAGAAATTTAATCACAATAAGAAGTGATTGCACTATTGTGTGCAGTAATGCACTAATAGTGCTTTGCACTATATTAAACGATTTTTTGTACACCATGCTAAGTCCATGAAAAGAAAAAATTCTGTTCATATATTGGATGAATTAAAAAAAAACATTATTTATTCTACTTAAATTTTTTTATATATATATTATTTTCCCCCCTCCGATTCTATTTAAGATTAAATGAACTCGTTCGTTGAGAAAAGAACAGAGCCAAAACTTTTTCTATCGTAGCCGTTCTGTTTTAACAACACAATTTAAACCCATCAATGTGTAAAGAGTAGCATACATTGAAACGCTACTTATATTTAAGTGAATCTTTCAAATATTTTCGTACATTCAATATATTTTATATTTCATCTCTCTGACTTTTGTATTTTGAAATAGAGTTAAAAACTTAAAAATTTAGCTTGCACTAAAACAAATATTTAAAATTATTCAAGAACGAAATAGAACACATCCTTCCATCGTAAAATATCTTTCTTTCCGAAAAAAATATTCTGAATTTAGTCACTGTCTTTTTAACGTTAAATGAATATTCTATCTTAGAACAGGGGTGGTCAACCCCTAACTGACCTTGCAGGCCATTTCGGAAAAACATTATAATCTCGAGGACCGCTTATAAAAATGTAAATCTTTATATCAGATTTGGATCCAATACAAATATTTATCGGAGTGAAAATTTAAAACAGAATGAACTATTAATAACGTTTTCATTATTTTTCATGTATACAGATATAGATAATAAAATAATTGCAATGCAACAATCAAATAATGTTTAATTTATTTAAATAATGAGATATTTGTTTCTCAATTCTTTCAGTTAGTTTTTGTACGTCGATCTCAACGTGTGTATTTGCACATCGAAATTGATGTTATATGTTTGAGCACGATTTCTGTTTGATAAATTTCGTTTTTGAAAAGTTATAGGAATCAAGCGTGTTGCTGCGGGGTATCGCTGCAATGCAATTCTGGCCAATTCTAAGTATCTATACCAGGGGTGGTCAGACTTTTCCTGAGTACGGGCTACTTCTAATTTTTTCAAGGTGTTACGGTCTACCCAGTAACGCAGGCGTAGTGGGCTAAAAGAAAGTCTACAATACAGTAGGACCTCCATTTTACGAACCTCTATCTTGCGAATTTCTCTTTTTAGCGAACTTTTTCCCGTAAACAAGAACATTTTACAACTTTCTTCGCGAAATAACCTCCAAATAGCGAAGTGTAATTTCTATTTAACGAAATTAATTCTTGTGCTTTGATTTTTTCCCCTCCGTATATTTAAAATATTTCTAGACCTTCATATGATGATATGATTATTAGGTTTTAGTGAAGGCGGTCACCCCAAAATTTCTTGGCGGTTCACCGGTTGATCGGGATCGACTTAATGCCCTTCCCGGATCTATACAAACATAAGCAACGTGTTAAAACAGAAACAATTATGGGATTTTTATTTGTTACAAAACATTACACTAAAAACAAAAATATTGGACAGAATAATGGTATTTTGTAAAGTTATAAAGAGGTGATTCCAAAATTGCTCTATATGGAACCCCAAAGGTCTATGACGACTTGCAAGGTGTCCACATAAGCGAAAAAATAATTTGGGGGTCCATGAGGAGAAAATAGGGATCTATGATAGTGGCTCTCATGAAACCAGATCATGACTTTAATTTTAAAAGAAAATTTAATCAAGTAGAAACCAGATTTTACCTACTTAACAAATTTATTGACAAAATTTAATGAGGTTAATTTGGAGTTATAAGGTGACAGCATAAATTTTACTAAAACAAGGAATATTTCAGCTTTTCTTTCCAGTATTAAGCTAAAGCAGTGTAACATTGGAGATCGTGAATTTTCTCAACTTGTCACAGACAATCCGTCAGGACGTTTTAATCTACGTTCAGCACTTAAATGTCCTTTATTCAAATTTTGAAATTAGGTCTTAGAATGCTTTAACTATGGTTTGTATAACCAGATTCACAATCAACTCATACGGTCACACTGAAAATAAGAATTTCACATTACACTAGGAACTGATCGGAATAGGCACTAACGATCTTAAAGTAAAGTTTAGAAACGGATACAAAAGCAATTTTGGCTTAAAAAAAACATACTTGTTATAGAATATCGTGAGAAAGTTTTCAATTGTTTTTCCTAGTTAGCATTTTTAGCAAGGTTGCAAATCTCCAAAACAAAAACAAAAAAAAGGAACAGAGGGGGGGAGGGGGGCGGATTGGTTATTACTAACAGAGCAGATTTAGGGTTAAACCTGAAAAGATTGATACCAGATGTTGAAAATTTGTTATTGAAGCACCAGATTCACCATTAAAAGCAGTTTTTTTTCAATTATTTTATGTATTAATTAAATTTTAATATTAATTAATTAGCTTGTGTGCTTATTAAGTAGTAACTAAGTAGCTCTATACTAGCTGTAAAATAGACTTTTAAGTTAATAAATTTGGGAAAATGCAGTATTAGGTAAGCAGGGGTCAGGGGCGGCTCTAGGGCTGGACAAACCGGACCCTTGCCCGGGGTGGCAAATTTTAAGGGCGGCATTCGGATCTAACTTGAGAAATATTTTTTTACAAAAACTTTTGTATATTTCCTGAACTATTATTGGGTGGAAATTTGGTATTTTATTTAAGTATATTTTTCCTTATTTTGTACTGTGTACGTTTAATCAGTGTCGGTTTATCCATTGGGCGCTTGGGGTGGGCAACCAGGGTCCCGAAAAAGCTGGATTTAACGAGGTTTTCTGGTAATATAAATTTCAATCCGCCTGTGTGAAAGGGGCCCGTATATCTTCTGTGCCCAGGGCCCGAAATGAGCTTAAACCGGCACTGCGTTTAATGCTAATTTCTGTTGAAAATTGAAGGGTTCGAGGCGAGAGTACATGTTAAATCATTAAATTCGATAGGCTTACACATCTTTCACTAGAAACTTTCTCCCCAGCCCGGAGTGGGGTCACAGCGGACATTCTTTTTTCCCATACGATGTCCGGTTTCAGCTATCCAAAAGGGGGCAGGGGTAATTAGAATTTTCGGTTGATAGAGAAGCACATGAGATGTTTTATTTTAGTCTCGAGAGTAGTTTCTATGTTAAAATAAACGCTTGTGATCCCCGCCATCAGTAGACTCTTTTCCGAAGAAATTGGCTTGCTGAAATGGGTGATTCCTTCTCTTACATTTTACTCGTTTCAAATAATAACAGGTAATTATGTTCTTAATTTCGAATTATTTTCTATTTTTTAAGACTTAAAATAATACATACGACTGTTATGCTCCCTTTTTGTTCGCAAAAATTATTTTGTAGGTGTGTATCTATATGAACAATTTATCTTTTTTAATTATAATTTTTTGCTTTAGAGAGAGGGGCGGCATTTTCCATTTTTGTCCGGGGCGGCAAAACTACTAGAGCCGGCCCTGCAGGGGTCTACCTCAAACCAAAAAAAAACATGGCAAGGGGTCTATGAGGCAAACATATTTGGGAACCTCTGTTATAAAGAATTTCGCAGGCCACAAAACTATTCAAGGCCGGCCACGGGTTGGCCACCCCTGTCTAAGAATCTACACCACTTTTCCTCACAGCCGGATCCACCTCAGTAAAGGTCGGACAGATCCAGAAATCACAAGTGGATATCTCACAATCGTGTTTAAATGGCAGGCAGAGGATGATTAAGAGTTAGAGAAGATCTTTCCTTCTAATATCCGTCAGAGTTGACCATTTCACTTTTTTTTTAAAAAAAAAAGAAGGAAAAAAAGAAAAAAAGAAAGAGAAGAGCAAGTTAAAGAGAAATAAAAATAAACAAGCTGTTTTGGAAAGCGCAGAATTGCTTGATTTCATGCGAGCTTTGTTGATTTTCTTGTCCGTGAATTATGCGTTAAGATTTCGCCTGTTGGAAACTAAGATAATGGCCGACTTTCCATTTAAAGGGAGAAATTATCAGATGATTTGAGGTATTTTGTGTAGTTTTCAAATACACTTATTATGAACAGAGACGTGGAACTTTCTTTTTTTGTTGTTGTTAATATCGTTTTCTGATCTCTCTATAAAACGTTCTTTCTTTTCTTTCCTTTCTTTTTTCCTTCAGCATGATTCATGTAATTTACACAGGTTTATGGAAAGAAGCATGATAATTTGAAAATGGATTCAGACGGATGTTTAGAAGAAAAAAAAAGAAAAAGAAAAGCATTCTGAAGGCGCTGATGAAGATTATATAAACTCTTTTGCTGTTGGTTTTGTTCAGTTTTCTGCACTTCTCTCTCTAGATGCGGTTTTATAGAAGTTGATTTTTTATTTTGAAATTCCGAATTTTATTAGGTATTTGTTGTTGTTTTTTAAGGTTATGCATCACAAGAAAGATTATTAAAGGCTATTTTACCGATAAAAATAAGCTCCAATGAGAAAGAAAAATTGAGTAATTTTCAGGTTTCTAATATAGTGAAATCAAAATAAGCAGAGCTGTGTTAAAATACTATTAAAGAAATAATAAACTTCATGGGTCATATTTTAATAAAAATATAAAAATGGTCATTAAATGTTTCTCGTTAATTTTTATATAATAGTTATATTCTATACCTTTGAAAGAAAGTTAATTTCATTAGTCATATAAGAATAATTGTAAAAATATAAAAATGGTCACACATTAAATGTTTCTCGTTAATTTTTATATAATAGTTATATTCTTTATCTTTGAAAGAAAGTTAATTTCGTTGGTCATATTTTAAGAATAATTGTAAAAATATAAAAATGGTCACATTAAATATTTCTCGCTAATTTTTATGTAATAGTTATATTCTATATCTTTGAAAGAAAGTTAATTTCATTGGTCATATTTTAAGAATAATTGTAAAAATATAAAAAGGGTCACACATTAAATGTTTCTCGTTAATTTTTATATAATAGTTATATTCTATACCTTTGAAAGAAAGTTAATTTCGTTGGTCATATTTTGAGAATAATTGTAAAAATATAAAAATGGTCACACACATTAAATGTTTCTCGGTAATTTATATAACTAACAGTTATATTCTGAATTATATTCTATTCATTGCAAAATCCATGGTCACATTTTTAAATAATAACAAAATAGAAAAAGTCATCAAGTTTTTCATGGTAATTTATAAATAACATTTACATTTTATACCATTATAGTCATTGGTCATATTTTAAGAATAATTATGAAATATAAAAATGATCTCAACAAGTACTTCTTTGTTATTTATATATAAGTTAAATTCTATACCTTTGTAGTCATTGTAAATTTCATCGAACATATTTTAAAAATATTTATAAAAATATAAGCATAGTCAATAAGTGTTTCGTGGTATATATATATATATATATATATATATATATATATATATATATATATATAATTTATGTATGACAGTAATATCGATGGTTAATTCTAATGTAATAATATAACATGTATAATAAATTCCATTTATCACATATTAAAAATAATACGAAAATAATAAAAAAAACTGACCATTCAGGTTTTTAATAATTTATATATGATTTTAAGATAATCTCTAAAATTAGTAGAATGTAAATCTTTTTCTGAAAAAAAAAAGGCTTCATATATTATTTTCATAATGAAATTTTCAAATACATAACATAAATAATTTAAAATTCATGCTTGAATTTCTTTCGTGAAAAAGATATAATTATGAAATATTCAAATGCAATTTCAATCGCAAAAAGAATTTTGAATGCCAAAAACTCATTTTGAAAAAAAAAAAATGCATGCATACAAAATCATAAGAAAAAAAATTCATCAAATATAAAGATTCGTCGTTCTTATTTTGGGATCATTTTACAGTAATACCCCGAACTTATGCTATAGGTGAAACTAAGTGAAAACCGCGCAAGTCAAATTCGCCTAAGTCGGGGTATAATTTCGCAATGAAATACAAATCAATTATTTTCATTTTGGGTTGTAGCGAAAGAAACTAATAACTTAATGAAAAAATGTTAAATAAAGTCTTAGATAACGAAAATACAAAATTGCAAACCAAAGTTATTTCGATGTAGAAGGTTTCATAAAATCTAACAAGTAGTCTGCCGGCTCAAATGTTATCTTTTCTCCCGAGAAATTTCCTCGTTGAACGTTAATATTTTTATTCTGTTTTGTTGAAAAAATACGCTCTACGTTGGAGTATGTATTCTCTCTAAAATTTGTAACCCTTTTTCAATTAAATTTAGGCCTTCTGTCAAATTATCATTCGATCTTCAGACTGAACTGGGTCTGAAGACTCAAGTTCTTCACTGTCTTGCTCTTGCTCATGCATTTCTATGAGCTCATCCATTGTCAGCTCCTGATTGTGGGAATCCAGCAGTTCTTGAATGTCATCACTACCCACTTCTACATTTATTTGCTTGGCAAAATCGACAACTTCTTCGAATAAATTGCCAATTTCATCAAGCTCTGGCACTGATTCCACGAAAGTTTTTAAGGTGGAAAAAAAATGGAAAAAAAAAAAGGAATTGATGAGATTTGAAAGGCGCTTAACTCCGGATTTGCGTATGTCGAGGTATTATTGTATATTATTTTACTTATTTTTCCCAAAGGTAGCTATATGATTTAAAACTACTTTTTTTACATATGTAATCGATAATAAATAGAACTGCAAATGAAAAAATAATAATAACGCACATTTTAAATCAAATGTAGTATGGCTTGGCAATGCATGGGCTTTTTTGAATGCATTACTTTTCCCTTTTTATTCCTCTGAGAAATTTTTCCTTACTCTCTTAAAGTCAGAATTTTTGGAGGATTTCTATAATTATGTCATCACAATTTCTTTCGATTTTTCACGTTCTTCAACAGTTCATTTCCTACGAGACGTATTTACTATAGTCACGAATTTCTTAGCAAATTAAGGTATCCGATTACGTTCGGAACGGTGATTTTGCAAAAGCGTATAAATAGATAATATTTATGATATTTAGTGTCACTTAGATTAGAAAATGTATATAAAATTGTTTTAATAATAGTATTAGAATAAAAAATTATTTAAGAACAATATTTTGACAAAAAATGAACATAGAATGACCCATTTTCAAAATGTTCTTTTTTTGTGAAAAACGCTTCTATTATAATAATATTTTGCCTGTATATAACTCAGACCTCTGTACAGAGGCTCAACTAGAATTTTTGAAATATAAAACTTAGAAGTGGGTTTATCCATGTTTTACGACAACAGAGGGAAGAAATTTTAAGAAAAAAACATCGATAGTTATTTCAATGGGTTGTAACTCTGAAAACAATAAAAATTCTTCAAAAATCATAGTTGAGCCTGAGCTATATACAGGCAAAATATTATTATAATAGAAGCATTTTTCAGAAAAGGAGAACATTTTGAAAAAAAGTTTATTCTAAGTTAATTTTTTGCCGAAATATTGTATTTAAATAATGTTTTTGGGTTTTTTTTGTCAAAATGTCCTTAAAACAATTTTATACATGTATTCTAATCTAAGTGACACTAAATATCACGAAAATTATCCATTTAAGCGCTTTTTTAAAATCACGGTTCCGAACGTAGTCGGATACTTTAAAGTAACATCAGCAGTTTTATCTAAAAAACATCCTACATTGTACATATACTGCATATCAGACCAACATAACTGCAAGCTCTAAAACAAGTATCGAGAGAACTGAGGAATTATTGTTTTTCACAATTTCTCTCTTACAAATAACTGACAGAAAGAGTTATCAGTTAGTAATACACACAGAACACACAATTAATGTAATTTTTATTACATTATGGTTTTGTACAATTTCTATAATCTGAACATAGTGCTGAAAAATATAAATTCAGTTAGCAACCAAATCAATTAATTAGTTAGAATGAAACTCTCTGTCGCAGGTGAAGAAAATACAGAAATAAAATCAAAATTTTTTTAATTTCACTTTTATTTTTTTAAATTTATGTTTTAATTTTTAATTTAAAATTATTAAGAAGTTATTCCTCCTAGTCGCAAACATACCGACGAATCTTTGTTAAAATCTAAATGTTGGCAGATTATTCGAGGTTTTCTAAAATTTCTATTAAAAATCTGCTCTTGTAACTAATTTATTATTATTACAACAATCAATCAGTGATACAGCATACACACCAAAAACAAAACACTGATCATATAAGCCTAGAAAATTTCAAAACAGTTGTGAAATACGAACATGACATTCATTTATGTACGTATTAGGCGTTATTCGCCCGCTTCGCTGGTATTTCATGGTGTTATATGACTATATATTATTTATATATGAATTATTGATATCCAAGTCCTAGAATTAAGATTTCAATTGCATTGAAAAACATCCATATAGCCTTAACCTCTTGATTTAAAAGGAACAGGACTTTAATTTTTAAAACGAAAGTATAATTATCTTTTACGCACCTGTAACCTCTTAAAGTTGATTTATGCAAAGCCCTTTTTTATCGGATCTCTACTCAACAAAAAAAACATGCTTTTCAAATTTATAATTTGTAGGAATAATATATTAAAAAAAAACGGAATTTTTTTTATTGATACGCATTTTTACCCGCCTTGGGTATCGATTTCAGTAAAATAATTCTTAAAGGATCTCTACTCAACAAAAGAAACACTCAAAATTTCAAGTTTGTAGACCGAAGAGATCAAAAACTGAAATTTTTGTCTATAACACGTAATTTGGTGCCGTGGATTTCCGTAAGCGCAGCTCTTAGCCGATCTCTTCGTAACAAAAGAAACATGCTTACCGAATTTCAAGTCAGTAGGTCTAATATTTCCAGGGATTTCGAGACGAATGAGTGAGTGAATCGTTTTTCTCCTTTATATATGTACTGGAGACTGTGGCGCACACTGGGGGGGGGGGGGGGGCCTAAAGGTCCGGACACCCCCATAGCCCTTGATTTTTTTCGATTAGTTAAAATTCTATGTATATAGTACGTGAAATTTAATTATGTATTTGTTATTAATATGTAATTTTATTAATTAATGCTAATTATATATTCAATAATTAATTTTGAATTATTTTTGTTCCAGAAAATCGACAAAATCAAAAGAATATGTTCGGCAGCGTATTGGACCATGATACCAAAATGGTAGACTTTCAACCCTGGACCCCCCCTTGAAAATTTTTTGTGTGCGCTACTGACTGGAGATAATGCCAAATTCAATAACAAAAAATTTTCATTAAGCAATTATATTCAATTCACTTCTCTTAGAGGATATGTAGTGGTTCCTGACAATGGTTTCAAGATCTAACAAAATGTATATCATTATTATTAAATTTATGTTTTCACTCTTGGAATAATTTTAAAAGTACTAAGCACATATATCCAACTGATTGGCCCATGACTATACATGAGTCTGAACATTTCTGCACTACAACTTCTGAATTCATTCCGAGATATAGATTACCGCCGTCCTTTTACAAAAAGAATTATTAGATTACACCGCATTCTGACGAGATGCCATTAGCGTTTTCTAAACTACAGAAACTTTCGGTCTGATACTAAGATCCGTTACATAATACAATTTCGGGAAGCCACACATCAACGAAATTGTTAAAATTTTAAAAGCTGCCCGCCATAACAAAGTTCGTTTTAGCGAAAACGCATTAACGCCGCACGAGAGAGAAAAGATTGCAGTTTTAATCGAGTTATAGAGTTTGTTTTCCTGGGATTCGCCTTCGAAGCGAGTAATTGTTCGAGCAATGATTCACTCGCCATAAGTGATTCCCTACTTTGTTGAAAATCATCTCAGAGCATTATTTAGCTAATTCGGTTATACATGAAGTAATGTATATACCTTTTGTTCTGAGGAAAATACAAATTTTCTCACCGACAGTAGCGTTTAGGCAATGACGCTTGGTTCTTTCGCAAATAGTGCTCAGGATTACAGGGATATGTATGTGGAATAAAAGCCCTTAGTGTGGGAATTCTTTTGAGAAATTTGAATTTTTCGTTTTAATTGTCGGACCAACCCATAAGTGATACAATTTCTTCAAGAGTGTACGTTAGCAGTAGCTTTGAGCACCATTCAGGTGACAGTATGATTTGGCTAGGTTCCACCCCAATTCTTAGGGAAAACCTCCTGGAGGTGTTCAGGTGCCTTCCGCCTCTCTTCCGCTATAATGGATGGGTGGTCTTCCCATTAGTGTATGAGGGGCAGAAGGAAGATTAGCCATGGTCAATACAAACTCAATTTATTATCAGTTCTCAACAACATCACAAATTTCAACAACCCAAGTTAAGAAATGCACTAACAATTAAATATGGGAGCAATAGTGAGGTAGACGATATAATTGGAGATATAATAATATATCGGATCACTAACACTTAGCACATCCAGGCAAAATACCTTCTTATATTTGAAGATTATTTCTGAAGTAATCTAATTCAAACCAACCCGAATCCAATTTGATAACTAATTAACCAAATCGTCAACCTTAATGTTAATCAAACAATCTACGAAACGATCTCGCCTAGCTTTACTTTAATCACTCCTTGCTATCATGTTAGCTTCTGAACTCTCTCCCTTCGAGCTTGAAAGTTAAGCTTTCAATACAAGCCTTGATTTGAATAAATTACGTCTTCTTCTTCGTAGGAAAGTTTTCAATAGAATAATATTTAAAGACCTATTATTCACCAAGAGGATTATTAGTATGAAGAACGCGAATAGACCCGTTACACCCTTTCACCATTCTCACGAGAGAATTTGCGGTGCGACGGTTATTTAGAGTACCTCCACGCTGCAAAGTCAGTATGCATTTACAAACACCCATGCCTTCTCCGGGATTCGAACCCAGGCCCTACGGCACAGCAGTCAGCATCACTAACCACTGGAAGGCCATCTTTAGTAATTATTATTATAATGGATTAAGGCTGACTCGCCCCCATTAGCTATTACAAAAATTAATATTAATTGAATGTGATAAGAATAAAAAGCTTGTTGAGTTTTACACGTGTCTCTTCCTTCGGTTAACTCTTACACTAATGTGAGCGCAGGGAGGACTTAAGACTTCTTGAGGCCCTGGGCTCTTAAACAAATGTAGGCATCACCTATGATCCTTAAAAATAATACAGTACGTAGCACACCTTGTCACACACTCGTACAAACAATAACCTGAAACAAATAAATGCACATGACTTACAATCCCACGAACCGGCTCGACCAACAGTAGCCTTTTGACTGAATAAGTAATGATGGTGTATGGTGGTAGGCCAACAGTGCACGCAAAGGGGGGGAAAGTCCCCGGGTCCGGAACCCCCTCCCCCCTCTTACTTTAAGAAGAAAATCCTGAAATGTTCAAGGTTCCAGGAAAAAGTTCGCTATATAGAAAAATTCTCAATATAGAGGTTCGTAATATAGAGGTTCGACTGTATTTTTATTTCTATTTGTTCTGCATGTTGTATGTTTATACATATTTTCTAAGCTGAATTTTTCGCAGTAATAAAACAGAAGTAATTACACGATTTTATTAAAATTCAGAAATGGTTCTAGTTCAGTTTCGCTATGCGCAGTATTTGGCACAAGTTTTGTTAAGTGATAACAAATAAGAGAGTTCTCAAAAATGCACACTGTTTTAAAAGTATTCAAACATCTGTTTATATTAAATAAAAGATTAAATACAGAAAGACCCCGCTTAGCGCGGGGTATACGTTCCATCAAAGTAGAGCGTAATATAAAACAGCGTTAAACGCGAGGTTATCTCATCATGTAAATAATGGGGTTAGGGGAAGATGGGTGGAAAATTGGTCAGTTATTTTGCCCTTAAATTTATTAATTATCTTTTTTATAACAATAAAACAAAAATATATTTCTTACAAATATAGAAACATAATAAACGAATATACATATAAAAATAAATAAAATTCTATGTCAGTATGTTTACATTTCAGATCATTCAGTCTCTTCTGTAATTCCAATTTTCTGTCTTTTTATCAAGAAGGTAGATTGACTTACAGGCATATTGCGTTCAATTTCGTCGTCAATCCATATAGAAAGTCTATTATCCATTTCATATATTGTAATATTTCTAGAACGGATAATTCTAGTTGCAGAGCTTGTCGTAGTTGCAGTTACCGATAGCAGTATTTTTTCTTTATTCTTAAGAATGGTCCTTATTGTTGAATTTACCAAATTCAATGCAGCATCAATGTGAGATTAACGCTCATCAGTATCTAATCTTCTAATCACTTACATTTTAGTTTCTAGGGAAATGCTTTTTCTTGTAGCTTTATTTTCGTGGTTTTTATTATCCCCCATGATAAAAACTAAAAATACTAATATTTGTCATATAGAAATCGTTGTATTATCTAAATTTATACTTACAATAACGTCAACAAATGTTTGGAACGATAAAAGTACGTTCGTATAACACCACAAGATAGACGAAACACAGATAAACTGCTTCGGATATCGGGAGGCCTAACACTGCGTGCAATTTTGGGGAATCCCACAATTAAAAGAATAGAGCGTCAAACCAAAACAGCGCTAAGCAAAACAGCGTTAAGCGGTGTCTTATTGTATTATTATAAGTTAAAACACGTTATTTATTTATTTATTTATTTCCAGTGATAGCTGGTTCTATACCCCAAAATATTATAAAACACAGAATAAATACTTTTGCGATAGCTTAAAAAGATAGTTCCGAGAATTAATAAGAGGAAAAAAGAATACCTACTTAATTCGAAATCAGTGCACTGAGTATTTGACTTGCGAATGTGAAACTACTTGGATTTCAAAAGAATCTATTTAAATTGTGATGTAATTCATAAATCTTAATGTGAATATGAAATTAATAAAAGCATTTAAAATGCAAAAAATATAATCGAGTATGAATATTATTTGAAATTAACAAAATATAACTAATAATTGGCAAAAAAAAAATGAAAATTCTAAAAAGGATAACTAATTTTTTTTTTTCTTTTTGAATAGTAAAAACAAATTACTTCGAATTCTCTCTCTTTTTCTTTTTGAAACCAAATTTGTATAAAAATAAAGGAAATTATTTTTAATAATCCCGTTTTCAAGAAATAAGTTTTTAAATGCCTCGGATAAGCACCTCTTCGTTTTCATTGAGAATCTCATAAAAAAAAATATAAAGAACTCGTTATTGTTAAAATCTAGTTTTTACTTCAGTGCTGAAGTGTTTAAGATTTTCATTTTGATGGAGCAAAATTATGTGTAATTACAGATTCCAATGGAAATGCATTCGAAACGGATGGTGGGGTGAATGATGAATGTTTGCAATTTTAACAATGGCAACGAGTTTTTCTAAGGATTTAATCGTTTTTATAAATACGCCTTTTTACATTTAATTCCTTAAAAAGAAGAGACGCACAAAGAGTTAAGTAATGTTTTGAAAATTAGCGTAATACATACTAAAGAGAAAAAAAAATCATTTACCTACAAGATTTCTTTTCATTTCTTTGTGAGTATTCAATTTTTTTTTCCTTTCGAATGGATTTTTTGGAGGATTTTGCAGTTAATAAAACAGGTACGATGGCATAAATTGGAAGTGAAAGTTCTAATTAAGAAGACGCCTTAAAAACTAGAAATTTTGTATTCATGATTTTTATTTTACTATAAAAAAATGTATGGTTTTTTAAGTACCTTTACTTGCTTAGTAACACTTAAGTAAAAAAGAACAGTATTTTATAAATTGAAAGAAAGAAAATCAACAAATTGTTTGTATTCATTCTTTTGAATGGAAGGAATAAAAATGCTTGAGCAATAAAAAAGGTACGTGTAATCAGTGTGTGTTCTAGAATTTGTCAAGTATGTGTAAAAATGAAAATGATACATTATTTTTTTTTTGTATAATAAAATGAACACAAACTAGATAAGAAAACTTCTTTACTTTAACTTGCATTATTTATTGCCCAGTTAAAAAATAATTTTTTATGTGTACAGATTTCAAAATAAGATACCCTGATTTTAAAATTAGCGTGGACATAGAATTACATTTTTTTTTATTTATTCTACAAAGAATATTCTTCGTTGTAAAATAATATACAAAAATGCAGCTTTATACTACAAATGATCTTTATTAAATTTATTATTTCAGTTCAACAAAAAGTTGCATAGTGAATTCAAAATTGCATGAAATTATACGAATGAGACATGCAATCAAGTTCGAAAATTTTGGATACATTTTTAAAAAGATTTAGATTTTAATTATGTTTCATTTCTTAATCTATCAATATTTTTTTTTTACCTTCATAAATTAAAATACAGAGATAAAAAGAAACAATGTTGAAAAATATTTAAAAAATGATCGAAAAACAAGTTGTTTGAATAATAAAATTTATACAAAAAAAAATATTTAAAAAATTAAAATTACGTAAGAATTTTTAAAAAATCTTGTATCCCATAAAAAAAATTTTTCTTTTTAGTTACCCATAAAAGTAACAGCAATTATATCAAAATATACTCGAAACATGCAACCAATTTATTATCAATCACCACCAGGTAGAGTATGTTTACTTTAAGTTATGATATTCGAATGAGCTTCAGAATTTGTTTTAGTATCTCCTCACTACAGAACTTCTTTTGAAGTAATTTTAACTTTAGAGTTTCAATTATTTTAAATGTAAAAAACTTAAGGTTTGAATTAATTCAAATTTGAATTTATTCACGTTTGAATTTTATTTTACTAAATTAACGGAAGTTTAAATATTTAAATTTTATAACATTTTAATATGTAAATTAAATTAACTCCAATTAATGCAATATGGATCTTAAATTTGTATAGCTGGTGTTATTCTCTAGATCTTGAAAAAATTACCGATCTCACACAAAATTAAAATATCTGTGCTAGAATACGTATACTTTTTATTTAACTAGATATATTCACAGGATATTTTTTTCCTTGAAAAGTAAAATAACAGCAAGCATCTGTCTGAGTTGGATAGATTATTTAAACTTTGTCTAATTATTCTATTCATCTCAAACAACTTGACTTACATGATATTATTTTATTCTGACTGAAAAAGACAGGATTATACAAGCTGAAATAAAAATTTTCACAAAGCTACAATTCTTCTTAAAATCAAACTTAAATAATACCGGGTGTTTCAAAAGTCCCGAACATCCACATAGTAATCCTTGTTTGCTTAAAAACCAAAAGGGTTGGTTTAGATTTCTGTCACTAGATGACTGCAAGGGCTCCATCATAAGAAGTTTTGAACGTAGCAGGCATCAGTTTCAAAATACTTGCCAGTTGTAGTCAGTTGAGCAGAACGGGAGGGGCATGATGTTTTCCCAAGAGCAAAGAATAACCATCGTGGAATTTTATTTCGCTATAAAATCTCATTGCTGTGTGATAAATGCATTTCAGCAGAAATATCCAGGTGACACGGCACCAAATTCATCAACGATAACACTTCTAAGACAATGGTTCCTTGACACAGGATCGGTTACAGACAGGAAACGATCGGGTAGAGCGTCCATAGTGAAAACGAAACTGGCAGATATGGAAACCGCCTTACAAAGAAGTCCATTAAGAGGACCGTCGTCTACATAAACATCATTCAAAATTCACAACCTTGCTGAAAGTGATGTAAGGTACGCTTGGTTGCAACAAGACGGTGCCACGTGTCACACATCACGGGACAGTCTGGAAGTTTTAACTGAATTTTTCGATAATCGTGTCATTTCCAAAGGACTTTGGCGACCTCATTTACCGGACTTGTCAATTAAGGATTTCTTTCTTTGGGGATATCTGAAAAATGTCACCTTCAGGAATATTCCCTATGCGCTTGATGAACTTAAAGAGTAACATCCTGTATGCAATATCAGACATTAATTCTCACACTCTTTATAACGTGTTGATTAATCTGGTAAAAAGAGTTCGATTGTGTGTCCAGGAAAACGGACATCTCATTTTAACATTGATTGTTATTTTACCATGTCTGACACCTAACAAAAAAGATAACCGTTCAACCTTTGTTTGTGCTTTATTCTGTTTGTTAATATAATTTATCAGTCTTTTAAAACTCAACCACAAATGTTTATGTGCGTGACAGTGGGCCTTTCCGACGTCTCCCAAGGTCATTCATTATTATGTAGTAAGGCAGTGATTCTCAACCACTGAACCAAGTTCTTGAAATGTGCTGCCAATATTTTTAAAATTATTAATTATACTCTGATAATTAATAATTTAATAATTAATAATCTGATAAATAATTAATAATTGAAAATAAAATTCGGAACCGAATCATTCGGCCGTTTTACAGAAATAAACAAAGGGTATTTGTGGTATGTTTAGCTTATCCTTTTATGGATAAATGGATATAAAAAACTTTGATTGGGTATGTAATCCATTTTGTGTACGGATACATCTATACATGAATCAATTTTAAAGAAAAAGGAAAAACTAATTTCGCTCTGAGTAATAATCGAGATTTGATTTCAAAAAGTTTGGAAGAATCAATTAATTCATTTTGCATTAAAATCAGAGGCGATTATCTCTTAATAGCAAAAAAAGGCTTTAAAATATTTTTACAGTTTTTTACATATTACTTGCGTGAATTCAGATTTTCAGCATTAACAAATATATAAATGAAAAAGGATTGAGATTTACACACGTAGATAACGAAATGAGAGAGGCATTATCATTTTTTACGACAAAATATAAACGAAACTATCAAAAATCTTCAAGCTCAAATTTCGCATGAAATGCATTCTTATAATTAATTTGTAATTACTTACTCAATGAGCATTTTGTTGTCTTCGCCACACATATTATTTTATACAACATTGAAAATTATTATCATAAACTAGTTTTTACATACAGTGCTTACAGATAAGTAAAATTCTCTTAAACTTAATTTATTGTTAGTGTGCCGCCAAATTTGGAAATTTTTAAAAGTATACCGCAACAAAAGACAGGTTGAAAATCATTGTAGTACGGCATATAGCTTAGTTTGTTTCAGTGCTACGCATATTTGCATAAGTAACTTCGGAAATGATGATGGGCTTACTGAAATAGGTAATAAGTTGCTATTATTGTCTAATAGACCATATTTGAACAAGATGCGTTTAGTAATTGTCATTTTACGAAGAAAAACGTAAATGAAATCTAGATTTATTTCTGTAAATGAATGGAAGTGAGAAAAGGACGAAAAATATTGATAAGAGTTGAAAGTACCGAAAGATTATGCTAGGGTAGTGTCTTCAACCTTTTACGTTCGAGGGCTAAATTAATAAATTTAGAAGGATCCTTGGGCAGCATCAATAGATTCACAGTGATTCACGGATTACACGACTGTCAAAAAAAATATTGTAGTCAGGAAATTTACATAAAATAGGGGCGTTTTTTTTTTGCTTGTGTCAAGACAACAACTGATTTTAAGGAAAAAGAAGGTGCTTACAGATTTGTATGTATGTAGTATGTAATAATTGCCTTTTGTATATCCTTTTTATTCTCTTGTATCCTTTTTATTAACTCTTTGTACTAATATTTAAAATAACTTTAATTCTTTGGTTTAAAAAAATAACATTGTAATCTTAATCGTAATCGGCTAGTCCGAAATTCCTGTACCGCCCATTCTGTCCAATCAAAACTACTATTGCGTAATAACCACTGCCGGTATAAAAGCAAAAATCTTGTGTAATCGCTTTCTTTGTCTGCTTGTCTTCATCATGTAAGAATGTAAATAACTGCAGCTCTTTGTCTTTGTGTCCTCCAACATGCCGCTGCTGATTGTTGTGTCTGCTTTACTTGGTAATCGTCGAAAGTTTCTCTATTCAATGTGAAAATGTACAGCAATTGTGTTTTAATCTATTGATGCGTGCTTCACAATAAAGGATGAACGTCCACTGAAGATGTATTCACTAAACCAGATATATGACAACAAACCAACACCGGCCAACGCTACTACAATACTTAACATGTGTATATATATATATATATATATATATATATATATATATATATATATACATGTTTAATTTTTCAGGTTTAATGGTTTAATTTTAACTATTTAATTTTTAACTTTTAAATTTTTAATTTTTAAATTTTGGAGAATTGGATATTTTACGATTAATTTACCAAGTTGCAATAGGGGGAAGGTTGGCGCCATCAAACTAGTTTAACCCCACTTATCGGTCCTCAGTCCGAGATTGCACTTGGATATTTTATAAATTTTTATTTTATAAATTTTTTTAATTTTGTTTGAAAACGTTAGAATTTTGTCTTCTATATTCGCCATTGATATTCTGAAATGGGATTTTTATGTTATATGATTCATTTAGTTTCGATTTTTTTATTGATTCCTGTGCTGTGATTGAATTATATATATTTATATATATATATATATATATATATGCATTGGTTTCAAAAAAATTAAATGGAAATTGAATTAAAATACTTTGCACACCTGTTAAAATTAAGAGTCCATCTTTTTTTTCCGAAAATTTCTGATATTTTAAGCGTAGTCAGAATTTTATATTTAAAACTATTCGAGATACAGAGTGAAATTTTTGAAACATTTGTCATTTTCAGAATATTTTATCTCAAATGGATAGCAAACACATCAGTGAAATGTTTTAAATATCAAGAATAACAGAAAAAATGGCGTCTTTTACCACAAAAAGTAAACAAGGCAATTTTCTTTTTTAAATTTAAATGATGGCAGACTAAATCCCTTCAGTGGGCCATTAATTGCCCGAGGACCATGAATTGAAGACCAGTATGCTTAGGTTTGCCGGAGCTCTTCACACTAGTTTACAGATGATAACAAACACCATTGGCGAAAATATAGATCACACAAGCAATTCGAAACTTAACTCCCATTCTTACCTAAAAAAGGAAAGCTCTTAAGGGGATGCTGAAGAAATAAAATTAAAAAAGAATAACATATATGAAATCGCACGTTACAATAAAGTAGTTAAGAATAAGAAGGAATATTTCTTTATTTAATTTTTAGTTAATTCATCTTTTTAGTGATCCAGAATTAAGGAAAAAGGCAAATGTCGAAAATATAGAATTTAAGACTATGACAATCTTCGGGGGGG
>BMAV01016112.1:139529-166718 GCA_019973955.1 Trichonephila inaurata madagascariensis | reverse complement strand
GCACCTTTGCAGTGTCACGCTCATATTGATTTTACTTTGTTATTAAAATTGCTTATTTGTTACTTGTGAACATCGCTCTGAGAAGAGGGCTATTGGTGAAGTTCCTTATAATTTTGAAACACGGCCACGTCACGAGGACTACACCCTGAGCCGGCACTTCGCTCTTCATACTTCCACAATATACCAGCGTGAGGGCTTTGACTTATTGTTTGTTAAGATATCAAACTTCGAAACTATACAAGAGCTGTTGGTGACAAGCATCGAAATTTTGAACCATGGTCAAGTGACGAAGACAGATCTCATCTGGCACCCAAGTATCCAAATTTCCACACAATTTCCATATTTCTTAACTAAATTTATTGGGGAGGAGTTCCTCTATATGGAGGATCTCTTCAAGGTATCCGACTACGTTCGGAACCATGGTTTTAAAAAAGCGCATAAATGGATAATTTTCATGATATTTAGTGTCACTTAGATTAGAATACATATATAAAATTGTTTTAAGGACATTGTGACAAAAAAAATTTATTTAAATACAATATTTCGGCAAAAAATTAACTTAGAATAACCTTATTTCAAAATGTTCTCCTTTTGTGAAAAATGCTTCTATTATAAAGATATTGTGCCTGTATATAGCACAGACCTTTTTTCAGAGGCTCAACTATGATATTTAAAAAATTCCCATTATTTTCAGAGTTACAACCCATTGAAATAATTATCGGCGTTTGTTTTTTATTAAATTTCTCCCCTCTGTTTTCGTAAAACATGGATAAACCCACTTCTAAGTTATATATTTCAAAAATTCTAGTTGAGCCTCTATACAGAGGTCTGAGCTATATACAGGCAAAATATTATTATAATAGAAGAATTTTTCACAAAAGAAGAATATTTTAAAAAGGGGTCATTCTGTGTTCCTTTTTTGTCAAAATATTGTACTTAAATAATTTTTTATTGTTATGTTATTCCTAAAACAATTTTATGTACATTTTCTAATCTAAGTGACACTAAATATCATAAATATTATACATTTATACGCTTTTACAAAATCACGGTTCCGAACATAGTCGGATATCTTAATGGCACCAGAACTCGATGTCGCGAAGACTAATCACGAATTAGCGGCCATAATCCCTTGTCATATGCAGTCACAGACTAGTTTATAATAATCCTCATTCGACCACGTGGGAACAACAGGGGCCGTTTTTATTCAAAGGGGTATAACGTAGCAGGCCTCTTCGTGGTGCACCCTGACACAAATTTTGCTGCAGCTTTGCCACTTCTGGCCTTTAAGGTATCCGACTACGTTCGGAACCATAATTTTAAAAAAGCGCATAAATGTATAATTTTCATGATATTTAGTGTCACTTAGATTAGAATACAAGTATAAAATTGTTTTATAAGGATATTATGACAAAAAAAAAATTATTTAAATACAATATTTTGGCAAAAAATTAACTTAGAATAACCTTTTTTCCAAATGTTCTCCTTTTGTAAAAAAATACTTCGATTGTATTAATATTTTGCCTGCATATAGCTCAGACCGCTGTACAGAGGCTCAACTAGAATTTTTGAAACGCATAACTTGGAAGTCGGTTATCCATGTTTTACGTAAACAGAAGGGAGAAATTTTAAGAAAATACGCCGATAATTATTTCAAATGATTGTAACTATGAAAATAATGTGAATTTTTCAAAAATCATAGTTGAGCCTCTGTACAGAGGTCTGATCTATATACAGGCAAAATATTAATACAATAGAAGCATTTTTTACAAAAGGAGAACATTTGGAAAAAAGGTTATTATAAGTTAGTTTTTTGCCAAATATTGTATTTAAATACTTTTTTTTTTGTCATATAATGTCTTTAAAACAATTTTATACATGTATTCTAATGTAAGTGACACTAAATATTATGAAAATTATACATTTATGAGCTTTTTTAAAATCATGGTTCCGAATGTAGTCGGATACCTTAAGTATAATATTAAAATGGAAGCTGCGAAGATGTCGAGGGACAAGAACTGAGCAATCGAACAGGATGGGTTCCTGGGGCTCCTAAAAAAGCTGCTGTAGCCCATTTTAGACTTTTGACAGGGCATGACTGTCTGAGATATCATTCCTATAGAATTGGTATTGCCAACTCACCTGACTGTACTCTGTGTGACTCTGGTCAGTCTATGACTTCTGAGCGTTTGGTCATGTGCCCTGCTCTAATTAATGTTAATTCTATTGTCGAAAAATATTAGAGAGCACGTGCACTAATGGCATAGGTGCTATTGCAGTGTGTGGCATTTGTGAAATCAATAACCCTCATTCTCATTAGACCATGATACAAAATTTTTATACTGCACCACCGATAGCTTCCCAAGCGATATGTAATGTACAGAAAAAATTTATATTTTCTAAGCCAAAAGCAGAAGAAAATTTTGATCCCTCTTACTAAACACACCCTGAAGAAACCTTAAAAATCCTGCTTCTCATTCCTCCCACCGTAAACTCAGTTCTTTCATAGATCCTTTCCTTCAAAGACTCTCCATAATAAGCACCCAATATACTAATTTACAGCTGACTTTAAAAAGGGACTTTTTACCCCACTTCCAGCTCTCCCTCATTATGTACAAAGCCGGAATCCATTGGTGGTCACAAGTAATTAAAAAAATTCACTTCCGCTCCGTCCACTCGGATGAGCTTACTTGGAGGAAGAGGAGTTTCTTTGATAAGTTTTGCCATTTTTTAATTGCCGTTTCTGTTTAATTGCCGAAGAGGTCTCTTGGGTTGTTTGCTTTATGCTGCCAGTTCGGATATTAGTCGCGCTTCGATGGTTTTATTGCGACCTTTCATTTTTATTCCAGGGGCATGTTATACCTTTTTGATCTGTAATTGAATTTAGAGTAAGATGTTTTTTTAATAAAAAAAAGGGGTAGCATGGCCTTATTTTTTGATTCAGCTTATATATGTTATTCAGTTTTTGAAAAATCCAGGAAAAAAGAAGTAATGTATTGAAAACATTAATTTCATTATTATTATTAAGAATCAAGATGCGCTTTGTGGTAGGTAATTCAAAGTGTTGGTTAAGCCACGCTATGTCTAAAAAAAGAATTTAAAAAAACGAATAACCTCTAATGTGATTCGGTTTTTTAAAAAAAATCTATTTCATATTTTTCTTGCTATTCAAAGAAATTTTTAATTATTTTTCTATCATCTCTTTTCCCTCTTTTTATTCTAATTGAAATCTCTTTTTTTTTCTTTTGTTTCATTAACGATTTTTTTAAAATTATTTTTAAATATAAATCAGTGATGTAGGAATATATGTGAAAAATGTGATACAAACTAAATTTTTAAAAAGCCAATACTTTAAACATTCAGAATATAGAAAAAAATATTTTTTGAGTTTTCTTTTTTAAACACCGTGTAACGGGTACTATTCAGATTCTTCTACTAATCCTCTTGGGGAAAATATCCTTTAACTGTGATTTTAGTTTCAAAACCGCTTTCCGTATAGATGACTTGATTTTATGCAAATGTAACTACTATTTATATGCTTGTCGTTGAGTATGTGAGTAAGTTAATCATTGACCGTTAAAAGTGAAATCGAAGTATTAGAATAGGTGAACAGCGACTGGGTGGCTGCATGTCTTGAGATTAATTGTCGACGTATACGGGGCATTCAAATGAAACCCGGTCACTATTGGAAAATAACGGTAACGATTTTATTAACTCAAAAATGTAGTTATACACAGTACACATATTCAAAAATAGTCGCCAAAACTGTTGGCACATTTATCATGCAGGAAAATAACGCCTTTGAACAACAAGCCTAGGCGTTTCGACTAGATGGCTCGTCTAAGATTCAGTAAAGTGGCTTCATAACGCTGGTTCCCCGTTTCAGAAACTCGATAAGCAGTGGATCTTTGTGGTAAAAAAAGGACATCATGACCTTACCAGAACTGATGTGTACGGCCTTTGATTTCTGTGGAGCTGGTGAAGTCGCACGTTTCCACTGCTTAATCTTGTGAAGTATTCCCCCGTGGGTGATACCTCACACCTAAGTTAACTTCGTGATCTAGAGGTGTTGGATTGAATGAAGAACCAGGCGTTGTCATGATCTTAAAATGCCTTTATTAAGATCTTAACTTAACCACTAACAATGATAATATTTATATTATAACTTAGCGGATATGAGGTGAGAAAACACACAATACGTATTACCAAATAAGCGCGATCTTAACCACTATATTTAACTTTCCATTCTATTCCTAATCTCTGTTTATATCACAGTTACTAATGGATACTAGACTTATCCTACCTTAGTGTTTCTTGTTTAATCGCAATCCTCTCGGATCCTCAATCTCTTAGGATTAACTCGTGTGGAATTGGATCCACCTTGACTTGCTCGTTCTGTCACGGAAAGCTTCACAATCAACAGCGGCTTTCTTCTCTTCCTTCAGTTCACGCGCTTAAACCAGACTAGCATAATCACTCCCAAATAGGTCATACACTTACGTTAAACTTCAGCTATTTAAAAGGTTTCTAATTTGCATGTTCACGTTTCGCTTCTGGATTTGGTTGGAAAGAATTTGCCTTTTTCGGCCCAAGAGAACCCAAGAGGAGATTTTAGTAGAAAACGCGATGAGCCAGTAACACATGCCTGGGCGTTTCTACTTGATGGCTCGTCTAAGGTTCTGTAAAGTGGCTTGATAACGCTGGACATTGATGGAACCCGTTCCAGGAACTCGATAAGCAGTGGGCCCTTGTGATAAAAAAATGACATCATGACCTTACCAGAACTGATGTGCACGGCCTTTGATTTCTTTGGAGTTGGTGTGAAGACACACGTTTCCACTGCTTGATCTGACGCTCGCTTTTGCGCCCTTTCACAACACTTTAACGACACAGATTGTACTCATGGTACAGTCCCTTCATCCGTCGATGCATTTCATGTGACCTCCAGCTCCCTCCACCGTTAAAAATCGAATCACTCCCCGTTGTTCCTTCTTACTCGCTTGCATATTCAGTAGTCGACGATAGCTTGTGTGATCATCTTCTCTTCGGCTTCGATTTTAAGTATCAATCCACCATATTTCTAACGGGTTTTGTCACTTTTCTGTATAGATAACAGAAGCAGCAATGAAATAGTTATTGACTATGGGTACAAAAAGAATATTGTTAATTGAGATAATTTTTAAAAAATGCTCTCTCTGCAAACTATTTTCCCTCCTTTTTTCATACATAAAACTATTTTTTAAAAACTATGTACTATTCCGACTTAAAAAAAATAGGTTTGCTATACGCACAGGTATCCTGTATAGAAGTATAAAAAATTTGGAACCATGTAGTGCAATCGTTTTTCTTAAAAGTGTACTAAGGAAAAAAAAAAACTACGCTTTGAGAAAAAAATGAAAAAACTAAACATGTGTAAACGTTTGTTTACATTTTTGTCAATTACTTTTTTTCTTATTTTAAGGTTATTTTATCTAAAAAATATATAAGTGTTACGCATTTTTAGATTCAGAGAAATATGCACTATTTTTTAATACTAAAATTAAAAAATCGATTTTTTGAATTTGTATGATGTCCTGGTTCTCTTAATGATTTTGCAATGATCAATTCTTGAAGAAAACCTTTGTTGTACAAGTACAATGACAGTGATTCAGCAAAGAATAAGAATGTCTGAAAGTAATAGATAGTAAAGTAATAAGCGATGATAATTAAGAGGTTGAATAGTAGTTCATACAATATAATGCATATTCTATACTACAATTGGAAACAATTCCATAAATTTACTGCACTATTTCACAAAAGGGTGATTGGTCCGCGTTGCCGTAATGTAAGAAATGAACTAGAGTGGCTAAACCATGCCAGTATCCTTTCCTTATGCTGCCGGTTGCGAGTCCAGGATACGGCGGGTTCATAGTTGGTGGATAATGCAAAGCCTCTCTCCAAAGAGCAAAAACAAAGGAAGGGAAAAGAGCAAGAGAGTTAAGGGAAAATCTCTCTCGAACCAAAGCTGGCAAGGTAAATACAAAAGAAAGGGGCGCTCTGGAAATAGGGAAGAGGAGGAGATATCTGAAGTGCCTAGGATGCCAGGGAGATTAAAAACGGCCCTGATCCTTCATGAAAATAGTGTGAAACACCCAAAAACTTCCAGAAAAATGTAATAATACAAAAGAAAAAAACCTCATCCATTTGTTAAACATTAACTTATTAGCGACCTAAAAATGGTGGATACAACAGAAATAAACATTACTCATTCCCACCTCCCTCGAAAATGAACCCAAAAGAAAAAAAAAGATGAAAAAGTGAGAATAAAAGAATACTATTATTCTAATTACAAAATTGCCGAATGCTGTTATGATTCATAACATGTTTGGGCAGACGATAAAAAAAAATTAGTAAAACGAAAAATGGCAATTACTCTAATATGATATTTACTAACAAAACAGTTTAGATACAGCAAAAAAACACGATAAACAAACATAGAATAGCAATTCTTTTAATTGAGGTTAATTTCAATTATCTAGAATTGCCACTTGACAGGCTAATGATAAATATTGCATTCTAAAAAAGCAGCCATTTGTGAAATATATGAATGACTGATTCTTTATTCCAAAAGCGTGAAACAGGTATCTACTGGTAAAAGCAGCATTCTAATTTCGATTCTATGTTATTGTTGTAGTTAAATATTGACCTTAAAAGTTAATATTTAATAATTATACTAATTAACTAAAGCGATAAACGCTTAATATGTTTATTATTTTTTTTAGCTTTTGGTTGCCTAAAGGTAGAGGAAATTGTGTGTTCATTAGAAAAGCGTGCAAATTTTCATTATTTTCTAACTCCTCCCCCCCCCCTTAGATTCGTTTGAATGCTGGATTAATTCCAATTCCCAATTATATATTGTATTTTAATTTTGAAAGGTTAAGTTTGTTGTAATTTTACAGAATTATGTTAATGAAATGTATAAAACCATATTGTTTCCATAAGCTAATTCCCAGTCAAAATTGTTACCATTTATTACCAAATATTAAAAATTACTAAATATTTGTTACCATTAAAGCGTATAGTTAAATTATTTCATAGAACACCTTCAGGAAATAACTGATCGAGTCAGTTAAAGTGTATTATAGATTAATCTTTTCCCACTTTACCGTTATTCTATGAAATAACTAAATGTTTTATAAATTAACCAATGATAGATCCTTAAAATGAAAAATAATTTGACATTGAAACAAGTAATTCTCTGTTGTTTTAAATATTAACAGATGGTAAATAGTTAAAGTCTCTCGAAAAATACGTTTACTATTACAGATAGATTAATTGGTTAAAAAAAAGAATACATAATGTATTACTTTTACTAGATAAAATAAACAATACTAAAGAAACAAGTAATATAAAAGAAGTCAATTTCTACCTTGAATAGATGAATAAAAAGTATTTTATCAAAGATTGAAAATTTGAACTATATATATATATATAGGGAGAGAGTGAACTAATAGGGGAATTGTGTGTGAAAAAAGAGCATGATTTGTTTTCATTGTTGTAGCAATGCACACCCGGTTTGGCTAGTTGGGCTGAAAAACGAGTTTTCGAAGCCAACTTTTGACATTGTTTTAACAGTTACATTGTTATAACAATGGAGACGAATCTAAGTTGGCGTCGAAAACCGATAATTAATTTAATTTAATTAATGAATTAGTATTTGAAGAAACTGTATTAACATCAAGTATCATCCACTACAAGTTTAAAAATTTTTTATTTGAACTTGAAAGGATGAAAAGAAAGTATTTTATTAACGATTGAAAATTTGAACACATATAAGTAATAATTCCAATAATCTGTAATAGCTCTTGAATTATTAACGTCCAGTCCTTCAGGACAACCATGTAATTATTTGAATTGGTTACCCGTCTACCGGGGACTTATGAATCTATCTCCATCCACCTCCTAAAATCACGTGACGTCTTGTTGCCCAAAAATACCGAGATCTGGAAATCACGCGCTCTGTTCTCTTCTACTCTTACCTCTCTGCAATCATGTAACCAGCCGGCTGCCGCGTGTTTTGTCTTTGTCTGTGTTTGTGCCATGATCTTTGCTTCTTGTTATGTGTAATGCCGTCCCTGCTTTATGTTTGTGTGTTTTCAAGATGTGAATAAACTGGACTACTGATTTACATGAATGTCTCTTCGATAATACAGTACTCGACCACTCTCCACGTAACACAGGAAAATCACACCACCGGCCACGCCCTACCTTTGGTTCGCCATTGTTTAAATCAACCCCTCGCCACGACAAATTATGGCACACTAAAAGTTTTCATATTACATATATATAGGGAGAGAGTGAACTAATAGTAGGAATTGAATAACAAGATATAATACTGAGAAAGAGAGAGAGAGAGCAATAGTTATTAGAGTTAAAGTGTTTTGCAACTTTTACATAAATTACTAAACTACATAGTCTTGCTGGCAAAAATATTTCTTAAACTGTTTTTTTTTTTTTAAATATTGTAAAAAATCAAATCCTAAAGGCAAAACATGTAAAATACTTAATACTTTTAAAGATTTAATAATAGCAACTTATACTGTAAAATAACTCTTGAAATTGTGGAATGTAATAATTTTATACAGGGGCGTACATAGACTTTTCTAATGAAGGGGGGAGTTGCATTCTAAAAAGAACGCAGATGAAAGCGCCGAGGTGTTATCATTTCTAAGGCTAAAATAAAAAAAAATTATTGGCCAGTGAGGGGGAGAATACTTAACTACCCCTTTTTTTATATACTTTAAATCAGTGATCCCCAACCTCGGTCCGCGCACCGGTACTGGTCCTTTGACCTAATAGAGCCGATCCGCACAAGAAATATTAAATTACTTTAATTTTTTTTTATATACTGTGGTGCATTTCTCTAGGGTTTTATGGTAATCATTTTATATACCATGTTATATCACTTAATATTAATTTTTTGTGTAACTGTATTTTATTCTGAAGGCATGTTTAAATACAATTAAACTAAAATTATTAAATAAAAGCAATTTAAAATATAAGTAATCGACGTCCCCCTCCTTCAGTAGGCCACTGTAAAATTATCCAACGTTGACCGGTCCGCGGCGATAGAAAGGTTGGGGAGCCCTGCTTTAAATGATGGGGCCAATTATTTCATGAAATGCCTACTTATTTTCTGAAACAACAGACTGAACGCTTTAACGGTAACATATACATTGTGTTATTTGGGAAACACTAATTTGTATTGTGGGATGATTTTGTGTTCGGATATTCTTCCAAACAAGTAATATAAAAAAAAAAAAATTAAGTCAATTTCTACTTAGATCCACAAAGAAAAATTTTATTTTAGCTACTTTTTATTAAATAGTTACAATTAATATAAATATGTATATACATAGGACAGAATCACAACATTAAGTAGTCATTAGTTTTTATTCATTATCATTAAAGAGTATCGCATTGTCATCCAAAACCATCGTGTATATAAATTTCATTTCAACTGAATACCTTAATACGTGAGAAAAAAAAAAAAAACCTTTTCAAGTTTTAACACAAGTCGCCAAAAGGGTCGCTAAGTCGCCAAAAATGATACCAACGTAGTTGTATTTGTAATTCTTTAAATAATTAGTTTTAATCAATTAATTTTTATTAATTATTTTTATATTATATTATATTGTCATCCAAAATAAAGCTGTATATAAAATTTCAGCTCAATGGAGCGCTTTAAAATGTATTTTATTATAACGATTGAAAATTCCACCCAGATAAATAAATAAATATATAGAGACTGTGAGCTAATAGTAGGAATTGAAAAACACACGTTTTGGATTTTTTTTAAAAAAAGAAAGTGTTTTAAACATGGTTTTCGATCTTTAAATTAATTTAAATCCCAGTGCAATATGAAAATAGAAGCAGTAAATAAAAGGGCTTTACAAAAAAATAATAATCGGAAAACACTCAAGGATGACGCTTAAGTTCTTAGTTGGAAAAAAATCCTTAACGCAGCAAATACAACAAATTGGAATTGCTGAATGCTATATAAATCTAGCTCTTAAAAATTAAAAGTTATGATTAATAAATTAGCATTGGGCTTAAAATATGATGCGTGGGTGGAGAGCAATTGACTTTCACGGAAGACAATTTCACATCAGTATTTCTTACAGACGACATATGTATCAACATATGTATATTCTTTATTGGAAATGATTCGCAAAGAGTAATAGCTTCTTTTGAAATGAATGGGAAAGAACTAAAAACAAGTGGCGGAAATAAAACAGAAGCCCAAGCTAAAATTTAGCGGAACTTCTAAATCCAAATGCAGACTTGTCACATCCCTATTGTAACAACTACTGGAGAAAGATAGAATATACAACTCTTTTATGGCTCAAGGTTCCTTTCTATCGATATACTTTGAATTCGTTAACGTAATGATAATCCTATGGAAATTCTATTTTCCATCTCTAGTCTAGACTAATGTATCGATCTCTGAATGTAAAAAAGCACTTCTAAAAAAAGAAGAAAGCAAAAAAGAAAAATTTGTGTGAAATTGCATTTTTTCCCCCCTTTTATTTTCTGAAAATAATTTCACATGTACAGTCGGACCTCTATTTAACGAAGTCACTAAATCCCGAAAAAAAAGTTCGTTACATGGAAAATTCGTTATATAGAGGTTCATCTTTTAATATACTTTATATATATAGACCACATAAAACAAATTTTAAACTCATAAACACTATGTATTAAAAAAGTAATTGCTTACACCTTTTTTATAAATTAATATTTATGTATTTTATATATTTTACCCATCAAAAAGAAAACTGCGAGGAAAACAAGAAAAAGAATATCGAGGAATATACTGCATTTTCAACATTAAGAAAATAATTTTGAATTAAAATTAATGAGTTTTAATGATGTTTTCTAATTTAAAGCATACGAGTAATTTTAAACATACATTATTTTATAACTAGAGATTCTAAACATACATTACCACATGCGTCATTAAATTTAATTACTCACAATATCTGTTAATTTTGTTTGAGTTTCTTTTTTTTTTTTATTTGAAAAAATGCTTTGCCTCACATTTTTACAATGCATCAAAACTCCCTTTATGACCACCAGAAAATGTGTTAAAAGAGAGAATAACCTGAAATGTCCAGAAATACTTAAAACAAAAGGAGAAAAAAAAATTGAATTCCAAGAAAAAAGTTCGTTATTTAGAAAATTCACTTCGATATTGAGTGATTATTTTACGAAGGAAATCGTGAAATGTTCTTGGTTCCAATAAAAAGTTTGCTATATAGAAAAATTCGCAATATAGGGGTTTGTTACATGGAAGCTCGATTGTATTTTAATGATTCAATTGAGGGGTATTAAATTCTTAAGAAATATTCTGAATCATTTCCTGAAATCAGAAGGGTCCACGGTAGCCTAATGGTCACGATGCCGAACTCGTGGTCGGCGTTGTCGAGCCTTGGTCTCGAGTCCTGGTACCACTGAAGCCCCTCAGGGTAGAAAGGCTTTGACTTGATTTGATTTTGATTTACACCGCACTGTGAAGCAGAGGGCTATTGCCGTAGGATCTCGTTAATTTCTGCGTAGAGCAGGGGTGTCGATAAAATGCAAAAATGTTCGTTGACCGCCTGACGCCCTCAACGAACATTTTTGTGACCCGGCCAAAATATCGGCACACAATAATATACAATAAAATAACAAACCGATGTAAAATATAAAAAACAGATAGGTAGAATTCACTAAGCGTTTTTTTTTTAAGTATACTCTTTTACTCAAAAATTTTAATTCTTTGGAAGACCATTGTGAAATTACCCCCCCCCCCCTTGGGTGCCCTTTTCTTTGATTATCTGCGAGAGCTAGAGGTGTAGGATTAACGAAAGAACTAGAAGTTTCCATGTTCTTAATATGGCTTTATTAAGAACTTAAAAGTCTAACAGATTAGATAATAATAATATATGTGAGAGAATCTACGATGACAAAACACACAATATAAGTAATGCCGAAATAACGTAACTCGGACCACTATCATTAATTAACTCGGCTAAGCTCAATTCCAATAATATCTCAGATCCTAATATTAAATAGTCAATCCTACCTTAATCCGATCGCCGATCTAATCTTAAGGAAGTTGCGCCTTTACTCGAGTGCAATGGTATGCACCTTGACCTAATGGCTTTATCTTCGGGATAACCTCTGTTGGCTGTCACTTCACAATTGAATCACGCACTCTCTTAACATTCCCCAAATTGCCACATCGCTTACTCTAACTTCTGATATTTAAAAGCTTTCTAATTTGCATCTTTTATTCACGTTTCACTTCTTGGGTTTTGGTTGAAAAAAGAGTTGCCCTTTATTCTGGCTCCAAAAGAACCCAAAGGACACGTTAATGAAAAGACGCGTAAGCCCGTCACACAATTTTGTTTGTTTTCTTCAATTTTCTCAATAAATATAGACTTAGTTCCCAACTGTATTCAAACGGAGGGGATAGAGATGTAGTGTGGCTTAAATTTGGAGGAAAAATTCATTGAAGTGGGCTTGCCTGAATTTTACAAATATTTACCAGCCAGGTTCGAAAATACTCGTATGTTCGAAGTACTTATCGGTACTTATCGAAAGTCCACCATTCTTGTATCATGCTCCTTTTGATTTTGTCGATTTGGGGGAAAAAAACAGTAAAAAACTAATTATTAAATAAATGATTAGTATTAATAAAATTAATCATTAAAAAACAAATATTTAATTAAATTTAACGTATTCTGTACTTAATATTATAATCAATCGGGAAAAAAATCAAGGGCTTTGGGGGGCGTACCCCTTGTGTGCGCCGCTGAACGGGGACATTGCTTGTCCCCTCAAGAAATTCAAGAGCTTATCATCCCGGTAAGGGACCTGTTCTTTGATTTTCAGGACTCATTGCTTAATGACTTGAAGTACCTAAGTTTTTCTATCATTGGGAAACGCCACTAAGAAAAAAAGGGGAGAGATTACGACGTCCTATTAACGCGAAACATCCAAAGAAACTGCAAAACGGGATTGTTCTGCATCATGATAACACACTTCCTCATATTTCTAATTTTGAAAAAAAAAGCAGAAATTACACTTAATATATATATAAATGAGTGTTTGTATATGTGAAATCGCATCACTCCAACACCGTTCAACCGATCAGTATGAAATGTATACATGTATATGTATTTTTGTACAGAGAAGGTTTTTCTGCAATTCTCTTTGTTACAGCTCCCCATCAGGTGGCGCTACATCATATTAACTTTTGAACCGTTCAATCAATCGCCAAGTTGCCAACGTGATCGCCAAGCACAGATGCACAAGCACAGAGCTCTCCTTCAATGTTAATCTATATATATAAAAATGGATGTTTGTAGAGATGAAATCGCTTCACTCCAACATCGTTCAACTGATCACTATCAAAATTGGCATGTATATATATTTTTTATGGAGAAGGTTTTTGTAGTATCCGCTTTATTGCTGATCTCCACCAGGTGGTGCTATAGCATATTAAGGTATCCGACTACGTTCGGAAACATGATTTTAAAAAGGCGCATAAATGGATAAATTTCCTGATATTTAGTGTCACTTAGATTAGAATACATGTATAAAATTGTTTTAAGGACATTTTGTCAAAAAAAAAATTATTTAAATACAATATTTCGGCAAAAAATTAACTTAGAATAACCTTTTTTCAAAATTTTCTCCTTTTGTGAAAAATGCTTCTATTATAATAATATTTTGCCTGTATATAGCTTAGACCTCTGTACAGAGGCTCAACTACGATTTTTGAAAAATTCACATTATTTTCAGAGTTACAACCATTTGAAATGATTATTGGCATTTTTTTCTTAAAATTTTTCCCCTCTGTTGTCGTAAAACATGGATAAACCCACTTCTAAGTTATATATTTCAAAAATTCTAGTTGAACCTCTGCACAGATGTCTGAGCTATATACAGGCAAAATATTATTATAACAGAAGCATTTTTTACAAAAGGAGAATGTTTTGAAAATTGGTCATTCTATGTTCACTTTTTGTCAAAATATTGTACTTAAATAATTTTTTATTGTAATACTATTCTTAAAAGAATTTTATATACATTTTCTAATCTAAGTGACACTAAATATCATAAATATTATCCATTTGTAAGCTCTTGCAAAATCACGGTTCCGAACGTAGTCGGATACCTTAACTTCTGCACCGTTTCACGAATTGCTATATTGCCAACGCGGTAGTCAAAAAAGATGCCAATTTGGCTCTATCACCAACATTTCGCTATGTTTCCATTGAATCACCATTATAATGTAAGGAAAGGCATTGCTTGCGAATATTACAATTTTAACATAAAATGAATACAACAGAAAGTAATATTAACGTATTTCACATCGCGAGATATAAATTATTTATACTATTTTAAGCGTTCATTACACAAAATTTGTAAAAATGTGCAACTTTTGCTGAGAAGATATCAGCTTAGGAAGATGTTTTCAAAAATAAACCTACAAGAGAGAGAATTATGGGGGGTTATAAATAAAAAAACATCCCCTTTTTATCAGCTATTAGATCTTCAGAATTTAAATTTAGCAAATATGTTATTTTTTGTTCAGCTAAGATATGCAAAAAGCTTGTGTGTGTGTGTGCAATTTATGTAAAATTAACTCATTAAAAACTTCTTTACCTTTCAATCTGTATTGTTTAATTTTTCAATTCAACCATCCGAAGAACGGATATACCAGCTAGTATATATATATATAAAGTGTGAAATATTCAAGCCCTTGCCTTACTTTTCTAAGCTCTCCCCATACTATTGAAAATTATTAGTATGGCTAACAACTTATACAGGCAGTTATTTATAGAATCTGAACTGAATTTAAAGTTTCAGATTATTGTATGAATGCTGAATAATGAACTTCGGTTGAAAATATGGCATCCGCCATCAGAAAATCATTTTTAGAAGTTAATAAATTAATGCATTATTATTTTACTTTAGTTCCCTTTGAGCTATTAATAACAACTTTACTCAACTGAGGTGAGAATTGTGTACATAATAAAAAATAATTGTATAGCAATAGAGGTCCCAGTTTTTGAGGATTATTTGCGTTTTAGGCAAAATAGTTTTTATCGTTTTTTGTTAGATATTAAAATATATCCAAAATAAAAAAAGCTTTTACTATTCGCCCGGCTATCATTAGTTGAATACGGTAGAGTTTTTAAATTTCGTATCTAATAGACTTATTCCAATACAGTTTACTTTCCAGTAATGGTTGGAAATTTTAGAATTATTACAAATAGAAATGCATATAGAAACATTTGTTCACATAATCGAATTTGTCTGACAAATGTCATAAAACGTAATTTTGTTTTAAGTTTAATTTGTTATAAATGTTGTTGGAATTAATCGCATAAATATAAATGTAAAATAGCATATATTTTTCCATATGATAGTGTAATGAATAACAGATCTTTAAAAATTGTTCTTTATTTTTCTTTTAAAAAAAGTTTTAAAAAACGGCTATGTAATACGTTTTAAAGGAAAATTTCAAATATTTATGTTTGAAGTATTTTTTTAAAAATAATAGTACATATTTCAACTAATAATAAACCAATAACTTAAAAAATTATTGAGGTTAATCTTCAATGAACTTTTGTTAACCAGTAGTTGTAACAAAAAAATAAATAATGAAAGAGAAAAGTACTTTACTACGAATAATAACAATAAATAATAATTACAACAACAAATTTCCTACATTTTTGCGTATTTCTATCAAACAAACAACATTTTTCTCTCGATGATTTTTTTCAAATAGTTAATATTCTTCAAAAATAGTTTTTTGCGAGACACATTAAATATTGCTCTTTAACCACCCTGATCTCCTTTGAGAACGAAACCCACAGCATCATTACGTAACACATATACCATACATCATTACGTAATACCACAGCATCATTTATTACGTAAATACATATCCTTATTGACCCTTTACGCACATATTCCAATGCGTCCTTTATTAACAAACAATATCAAATCAAGATGCAAATCTGATATATAATTGTAGCTACAAACGCCAACACAAAAATCAAACTGGAATTACTCTATTTTTTTTTCAAATTCTATTTAACTAAACAGTTACGGAAACAGTTATCAGTTAGATAGTAACACCGGCAAACGATTTATGTGTAAGACGAATATATTTCAATTATATAATCATAAATACCAAACGATTCATAAAAAAATGCAAAATTAAAATCCACCAAAAATCTTTCAAGTTTTATTTCACAAAGTGTTTCGTCCATATATTAAAAAATACAATAGCCTCATAAGTAGGTAAAAAAAAGATGGTTATATTTTTAATGTCTTAGCAGCAAACATTTATGTAGAATAGGGGGAAGAAGAAGAAATAATAATTTCTGGTAAAATGTAACCATCAATATTTTTTTTAGCAAAATAAAACTCAGCTCTTTTTAAAAAACAAAAATAATAATTGCTTAAGCTATATTTTAAAAATATTTTATACAAATCTTATAACCGGGGGGAAAAACCAGACCGAAAAATACATCAAGTTAGGTTTTTTTATAAATGTTGCTGATAATCTCTGTTTATTAAATTGTCTGTTTTCTTCACGATCACAACAGAATCATAGCAAATATTCCTGTTCTTTATTAAAAGGACATATTTTTTAAAAAAAAAATGGGAAATTGCAAAGTGCAGGAAAAAAAATGAGATTTATGTGTGCAAGTGCCTGATCATATTTCAAGCTTTGAAAAATTTTCTTTTCCATCATCCGAAATCTCTTCCAAATCCAAGATTTTTTTTTCTTAACTCTTGACCGACTTGCAACAAATAAACCAAAACTTTTTTTAAAAAAAACCCTTTTTTAAAAAAAGTGAATCACAAATTTAAAAAATAAGAAAATAATATAGGGCCATTCTTTCACGGCCACCATTTTGGCGAGCGCCAAGCCGCATCTAAATCTGGCCAAACCTTTCCCCCATCTCCCAAGGGGGGGAAAGGCGGACAAGAGTAGAGAAACGGGGGTGGATGCGAGGGTAGAGAAACGAAAGCGAGGGAGAAGACATAATTAGAGAAGCAGACGATCGCCGACACACACGCGGAACACAGAATCGTCTGCAGTTATCTCGAGAAGCGAACAGCGCTCGCAGCTGAAGAGAGAACTTCTTTGGGACAACAGGTGAGAAAACCAAACTTTTTCTCCCGATTATCGTTTGAATAATGGCGCCAATCGGAAGTGTTCGAAGGGCGTGCGCCGATCACGTGGTGCTTCGGTGAAAGGCAATCGAAGCGCGCGCGCCGTTCAATCGGAAGATTAGTCGGCCGCGAAAAAAGCGCGCGGGCGGGGAGAAGCGGGATTTAAGTGATTGGAAGTCTTTACTGGGGTGGACCAGCTGTTCGGGGATGGAATGTCATTGATTGACAGTATTAGTTGAGATCAGGAGCAATTGTTCTTTCTTTTCTTCGCATGTATTACAGTGGGGAATTTTTAAACTTGTAAATTTTTATCCGTTTTAAAATAAAGTTCCGGACGCATTTGTATGAAATTTCTGTGTCTCTATTAATTAAATGAGGAGTGAACTTTTTTTTTAATGGAAGATTGCCCATTATTCTGAAATATAAAATTTATTACAAGAAAAAAGTTTTAATATGAAAAAAAAAAGTTTTATGCGTGAATTAGTTGCTTCGTTGAGATTTTCGTGTATTATTGATTGTATAAGTCGCATTGCAAAATGGAAATATTTCTCAACTTTTCAATGAAAAAAAAAATACAACACAATGTTATAATTTTTTCTTTAAGAAGTTAATAACCTGAAATTAATCGCTGTTTTTCGATGCAGTTTAGTAACAATAATATTAAATAGTATATTAGTTATTATTTTTATAGTATGGAAATGCGTTATATATATAACAAATTTTAAAGAACGAACTTATTTCTATGAGACATACATGTTCTCTTCACCAGATTCTTATTCAAATGTTGTTTTAGACTCAAATTGTGAAAACAAAAATTATTTTGCAATATTATTTTACTTCAAATATTACTTTTATTTAAGAATTGTACAATGATTGATAGTTAGTTCTTCATAAACTATCGAAAAATTCCACTTTTCGAATAAAAACTATTCTATTACTGCTTAAAGTTTACACTTGTGCAGCTATCTGTGATTTACCAGGTTTTTACAATAAAATTTTTATCTGTTTTTTCATAGCATTCATACTACTATTGAATTCATTGCCTCTTATTTTGCTTTTTGAACAAAAGGAATATTTATGAAATTGTTCGTTTATGAAATTTCTTTCGATAAATATTGATATTTTTGATTTAATTAAATTTTAATTTTATTTACTTAATTCTGAAAAGAATAAATAATAATTTTTCGATACTTATATATTTTGAAATTAAAATATGTCATGAATAGAAATTAATAGCTAAATGCATTTCAATGGTCAAAATTAGAAGGTAAATTAGTCGTATACTTTTGATAGTGGATTTCGTATTAACATTCTAAATTAATCAAATTTATACAGTAAACTAATTAAAGAAAAGTATGTAGTATAATATAATATGATTTTTTTTATCTTGAAGTATTATTTTATATATATGTGACTGTGTTATTTAATGTATAATATTACTTTTATGTTAACATAATGCGTAAACTATTAGATTTAAAGCCTGTTAATCATTCTAGTTTAAGGATAATTTAATAACATAAAATAATATAATAAAATGCATATATTATCTCAGAATTAGTTAGAAAAATAATAGCGATGTGTCTATAAAAGGAGTAAATAACAAAAGAATGCCATAAAAGTATAAAATAAACTGAATATTTAAAAATGATGATATAAATAAGCATCAACTAGCTATTTGTTCATATGAGAAAACTGAAGCTATATTGAGAAACATATTAAATATATAAGCAACCATTAAAAATGACTTGTTTTATTTAGATTTTGTTTGCAATTTTAAACAAATAGAAAAATAAAATGAAACAAAAACTTTAAAGACAGCTTTAAAATAATAGCTAACAGCGTAAATTCATAATCTGAAACCGGTCATATTTGATATTTCTCCGTTTTTATCGCCTTCGCTTGTCTTCTAACCACTGTACAGATTATATTTTCTTCCAAAGCATGCAATGCGATATTATTCCGCAGAAACAGAAGACATTCCGCACCCTAACAATGGGAATTATTACATCTTCTGTAATGCCCATTAAACACGTAACACAATATTATTGCACCACAGACCTATCCATACTCGCGTAATTCCGTTTTGGCCTGAATGTATTTAGGATAAAAAGGCTATTTGTTTTATCTGCGCATAAAAGAAAGTCTTCATGGGTTTATTCAGACCCCAAATAACGAGCAAAAAGCTAAAGGGGTCTCGGGATAAACAAAACAACTTCTTTATTTAGCGATGTCATGCTTTGGAATGTTGTGCCTGCTATCCTTTTTATTTTCTTGCCAGAAATAGTTGTTATAGATTCTAATTTGTGGACATTTCCACAGTTTTGGATATAATTTTTTATTTAATTTAACCTTTTATGTTTGCTTAGTGGGTATTTATCGTTACTTACATTATATTTTAATCAAAGAATTCGGATCTTTATATATATAAATAAATAAAATGCTAAGTGAACTATATGTATAAATTTATCATTTATTACAGAGAAGGCTGTAGATTTTGACTGAAATAACCTTTGGACGAAGCAATTAAAAATGATGTATTGCGAAAAATAATGCTGGATTAATATTATTAAAATTCATGATCATTAAAAATTATATACATTTTCATTATTATAGTTTTAATGTAATGTACTATATGTACATTTTTACGCATCTTTTGAATTATTGTAGCGAACATGTCAAACATATTTGCATTGTTTTTGTTTTAAAGGTTCTGTACGCATAAAGAACAATTTCTTATTTATATGACCTGATTAATGCAAAAGTACGTTAAAAGTTTTTGCGTATATTTTGAAACCAAATAAAACATATAATATTAACATATTTTTGCTTACACATTTTTCACACATATTCTGCATTCTCATAACATATCTCATTTATATAATTATTACATAGTGGAATTTTCTTTTTATTCAATAGAGCAGTAATAAATTAAACGTTTTATTTATTATAAGTGCTTATATATTTATATCAATATAAACAATTTGCAATGTAAGTCTTATTCGAATTCTAGTTTATATTCCTCGAAAACATCTTTAATTCTGTTGCACTTTATGCATATGACAGTTTCAAAAGGCTAATTCTTGAAGCAAATAGTGTTCTAATGCTTTAAGAGCTCTTAGGACTCTAAAATTGCAAATTTTTCAATTTTTTGAAAAAAAAAATATTTTAAAGCCTCAATATTTCTGAGCATTTTGGTACCAAAATTGTGTTGGTAGTGTGAAAACTTCGGAAGCTATTGAGAAATAAGTAGTGAAACTGAAACGAAAACTTTATCTTTTTCTTATCTTTTTAGCTTCATTTTTCGCAAAACAAAAAATTTTAGATTACGCGCAGGATTTCTCAGAAACTATTTATGATATCAATTTGAAATTTTATACACGTGTTCAAAATAAGACTCTTCATAACTTATACAACAATTTTCAAAAAAAAAAAAATATAAAAGAATTTTTTTATTTGAATTTTAATTTATTTTTTTCTTAAAATTTTAAAATTTTCGTTATAATTGTAATAAAAAAATTTTTTTCTCTAAATTTCTTAAGAGTTAGTATAATTTCAAAAGTGAACATTTTAAAACCAAGTAAAATTAATTCTGTGATTCCATTTTGTACTTCAGAGTCCTGCTCGGTGTAAAATATTGATTTTCATATTGTTGAAAAATTGTCCAATTTTTATTTCCTTATAACTTTTTTAACTTTTTCTCAAATTTTCTGAAAATTTGAGAAGTAATGTAAATATATATTATTATCATGTGGTAAAAATTTCTAATAATTGTTTAGTTTTATTGCTATGTTACATTGGTTTGAAGAAGGATGTTTTTTTCGTGTGCACGGATATCTTGTTAAGGGTTATCTTAAAGATTTTCTGCAAGTAAATAATAATTTAAACCATTAGTAAAATACCTTTGCCTTAGTGAATATTGCATAAAGATGGTTTCTTACATATTTTTATTATTTTTAATATAAACATTTTCTTATTTATCTGCAATGCATCCGAGCTCTAATAGCACTATTAATCTGAAAAAGAATAGTTATTCTATAAAACCCTTATGTTACTGTAGGAGCATAGAATGCAATTTCTATCAAACTTTCACGTCACTTGACCATGGTTCAAAATTACGTAGTCCGTCGCCAAAAGCCTTCGTGTAGCTGAACAGTGCGGCGTTAATATTCACACACTCACTCACTCTATCAAACTTTCACAAAACCGAAGGGCATAAAGGAAAGATAAATCAAAATTACAAGCATACTGCAGTCTCTATCAAAGTGAACTTTGAACTAAAATCGAATAACTTTTTTCAGTGAAAAAAAGGAAAATTTCCTAAGTTAATTAATTTGTTTATACTGAAAAATACATATTTCACCGCACATTCATAGTGTTCTCTATGTTGAGCTATCAACCATCGCTTATTTGTATTACTGTATTGAAACTTAATGCATTATTGCGCATGTTCATTTTGCGAGCTTAGATTTGTACCTTTTAAATATTCATAACTTTGCATTTATTTTCTGGAAGTAAGTTAAATAAACTTCACAGCTTCACAGAAAACTGTTTGAAGTGTGTGTGTATATATAGTTTCATGTTCCTTGTTCTTTATTTCAGAATTTTAGCTCCTTCTGATTTATAGGATACAAAATTTATATCCATATCATTCTTCTTATTTATTATTATTGATAATGTTGTAAATGCATTAATGTGGTCGCCAATTTATATTAGAATTCATTGATTATTGAGTTATTTTGGCATGTTGTTTATATAAATTCTATACTTATAACTATTGTTGCAATACGTAATTACCTTTTTCTGTGAATACTTTCTTTTTTATCTTCTATTAGTTTGAATTAGATTTATTTATTTTGTATTTTATTCGTTTTATTATTTTTTTTAACTTCAGTATACAATATTTTTGTTTTTGTTTTAAGCCAAAAAGGAAGGTACTGATTCTTCAATTTTACTTCCCTGGCCTATAAGTCAAAGATGGTTTTAAAAAACATAACAGTTTTCTATTTTAGTCTATTGACTTTTTCTTTATATGTAGGTTCCATGTTCTCGGTTCTTTATTTCAGAATGCAAGTCTCCTCTAATTTGTAGGATATATAATTTATCCATAATACTTTTGATTTATTATACATAAATATATATACTTTAAAATCCAACGTATAAAGCGCACCAGTACTTTCTAGCTACAATTTTTAATTTTTAGGTATATTCGCTGTATAATTCGCGCGCACCCTTTTTTACGAAGAAATCTGAAATATACATATACAGTGCTCTAACTTTTGAAATTATTTATTCGAGGTATTAGTCCAAGCTTAAAAGAAAAACAGCATATTTTTCGAAATATTCCCCTTTAAGTTCATAAGGAATGTCATTTTTTTTAAATAAACAGTATTTTGATCTATGTAGAAGTATAATTTTCTTATGCTTACCTTTTTTTTTTATTTTTATACTCGGCGTATAACGTGCACCAGTATATTTCGATCTTATTTTTTGAGTGCGTTATAGACCGGATTTTACGGTATACATATTTTTTTTTATTTTTAAGAGGAATAGAGCTAGAAGTTCTTGTATACTAATTAGTTTATTCAAAAAATTCAAATTTTCAACCATTTTCAAAAATTAATCATTAGCTTTCCTTACTTTACAATAGTATAATCTAAAAAATGCTGACTTTTTAAACTCACTTTTTTCTGTGCTAAAAAATAAATCTAAACGGTTTTTTTTTCAAGGAATAAATGTTGATTAAAACTTTTTATTAAACTAAATTTAAAATTAAAACCTTAGTTATGAAATTTTTTGTGCCGATTTAATTTCTATGAAAAAACATGAAATGTACACCCACCTTATTTATTTAAGCTAATTATAAAACGTAATGACTGTTTTTCCTTTAATAAAAATGAGTACATAATTTGTTGCATTTAAAAATTATAATTTTTTGCACTTTAAAACTTTTATTTTGTTCGCATGACTCAGCAGTAAAAAATTCTTAGAATGATAAATACAAAATTTTAGTCTAATTCATTGTGAAATTTAACTTAAAATAAAACCTCAAACAAGGCAATTTTGCAAATATATATATAAAATGTTTTTATCCTCCTTTTTTTATTTCAATGATCCTTGCAATATCATTAAATTTGTATTGTTCCTATAGTAAATTTATGGTAATTACGAATCAAATACTTTTTAATGAACTATTCGTCTTAATTTTCTGTTTTTACCTCTGTTTTTAATTTATGGTAATGCAACTGTAATGATTCAAAATCATTCATTTTCTATTAATATTTATATACATGGTAATCAATCTTATAGGTTTCAATAACAATTGAATATTTTGTTACATTTATACATTTCTGTTTTCTAACAAAATATTTATTTATTTTCGTTATTTTCCTTGATTTTTTTTATTGTTTAAGTTTTGCGACCTACGCTAAGTTAAATATGATATTTAGTATCATGGTGCGAAAAAAACACTTCATTTGACTATTTGACATTTGACTATTTTTAATTAATCTATTCGAACTCTTCACCATTAGAATTTAACTTCATTATTATTGAAATATTTCACAAGAGTTTAGACAACCCTTTTTTCTGAAATTAAATTGAACAGACTCTTTTCATGTGGGAGTCACATTAAACTCAAAGTACTGGAATAAAAGAGAAAAGCCCCTATAAAAAAAGCTTAAAACTCGCAAAATAATGGAAATAAAACACATCGTCTAGTCTTCATAAAATGGAATCTCGTCCTTTTTAAAGAATATTGTACGTGATTTAACAAATAATTGAGAAAAAAATTGCAATCATCACTATACCCATTGTGTATGAATAAAAAAGCATATTTTTTTACTGATGCTTAGTGAGAACTTCGATAGTATTTGATATCATAGTATTATATATGCACACATATATATTCTTTCGGTGAGTTATTTTTTCTTATAATGGATTTTGAGCTTCTATCCATTATTTTCAATAGGATTTCTCTCGGTATTCTCAGTATTATAAAGAGAAAGGGGTAATGTTGGCTAGTCGCAAAACTGGCTTAACCCTACTTTTAGATAAAATTAAAACCTGTCCTTTCTCAGAGCATTGTTTATAATACTTCATCAACTCTATATTTAAGTTTTCAATACCTGTTTGATTTTTTTATCTTTTATGTCCAAGTCATTTTGGTCTCTCTAGTAGAGATTATTAAGAACTATTCATGTACTAGAGCTTAAAATGAAGTGAACTACATGATATTAAGTATTTCTTTCGTACATAAAACAAAAAATACAAGGTAAATATCACAGGCGTAGCTAGTCCTGAGTGGCCCTGTATCATAATTTCGTACTTCCTTTTTGGGGGGTCCCTTAACATGTTACGACTTTTTGCTTACATATGTTGTGGCCCCTGTAGCTTGGGGCCCCGTATCATTGATACGGCGGTAGATACACCCCTGGTTATTTTTCAAATGTTAACATTTTGAACAAAATCAGCTTTCAAGAAATATATGACACTAAACAGTGGACCCTTTCGTAAGACATTGTTATCTCTCTTACTATTTCAAAACGTAACAAAAACACAAATCTTTCACATCTTTTATTGGAACTATTTTCCTTCTATTTCCACCCCTCTTTTCCTTATGATACAATATGTGATTTGCACGATCGTAATCCCCCAGTCAAGTCTTCACTGCGGGTCACGGAAAAAGATGGTAATCAAACTGTATCATTATTTTTGTGGTTTGTGACATCTTATCGTTCATCCAAACTGTAATTCCAACGGAACCTCCGTACATTACAGCAGCCCCCCCTCGCCCACTTAGACCGTTATCTATTTACAATACAGGCTATATTTTTTCCCAGACTTTATAATTCCTTCACTTTTTTTTGGCAACAGAGATTTCACGGTTGCCGTAGCACCGCAGGCCGTAAACCTGTCTTCAGCACGTCAAGTTTCTTTGTTCGGTTGATGCTATCAATTGGCTGTGCTTTTAAAGAAGCCCGTGCTTGATTAAGGCTTTGTTTAGTTTCCTTCTCAATTTGCATGGATACAGTACTTGAGCTTCGACGATTTCGAATTATCTTAATGGTAAATTTCTTTTGGAGATTTTAGAATTAAGATTTCGGTAAGTTTCTTTTATGGTCTTGAAATGTTTGTTATTTGCATGGAAAAGTGATGCTGCTTAAATTTGAAAAATTGAAGGTCAGATTGTAATCTTGTTGTAGTTTTATTTGCCATGTTTGCGATAAATATTTTGCATAAGTATGAAGGAGGGGAAGGTGTAGTTAAGTCTTTTTATAAAGTTTTCCTAAACCTTTCATTATTTTAATTTGCTCTGTTTAATTGGTTTTATTGTTGATGGCAAAAAGTGTTGGCCAGTTTCTATAAAAAGAAGGAAAATTAAGGACAAGAAGAATACAAAGATAGGATGATAACAGGAAAAATAATAATTTTCACTTCAGTCTTATGATAAAATTGCATTAGAATTTCTTTTTTAAATTATACCTTACCGAGATAGGGAATGAGTATTTATTAAGATTGCACTGTAAAACAACTCGAAGGCTATTGGCAAAGGATCTTGTAATTTTGAGCCATGGTCGAATGTCGAGGACAACACTTAAACGGGTACCCCCCACTTTGAACTCTTCCAAATTATACCAACGAGAAGACAGAGTCTTGACTGATTCAATGTGCATCAGCCCCTACACGCTGGTACTTCAAAGGCACTAGGATTCGAACCCATGACACGTCGGGCCACGAATCAGTGACCATAACCTCTAGGCTTCCGCGATCCCTTTACCAATAGCGAAAGCCGTTCAAGTAAACAATTATACAGAACACGCTATCAGTAGGATGGCTCTGTTTAATACAGCGAGTTTGAGACGGTAAAACATTAAATTCTTACTCATTTAAAGACTATTTTAGCATAACATTCTAGTGCTGGATTCAAATTTATATATATGTAAATATATATGTTAAATCGCTGGCGTAATTTAGCGACAGCTCTAGAAATCATAATAGATCTTCATTTTAGTCCAAAGACTCTTTTTGTATCTACCTTTGTTATGTCTCTTGAACTCCAATTTCTATCTTCTTTGGCATTGTAGGTTACACAACTTTTTCACTTGGTATCTTATTTTATTTTATTATACCATATATATATATATATAATTGCTTTTTTTTATAATATTTTATTCTATTTTTACTCTCATGTACCCTGTTGTATATTTTGATTTATGAAATCTAGATATGTTAAAAGAATTGCCTGTCCAATATATATTTCACCTACTAATAATTCTTGATAAATTTTTAATTTTATACATTAAGTTGAAATATATTGAATGACTGCATACGTTTTTAGAATCACAGTAAGCTAAATAAGTATGTATGTTATAACCACATACAAGAATGTTAAATGGTGTTAAGGGAATCGTATTTTTTAATAACAGGGGAAGATAAAACTATGGCGTAATAATTCTATTTAAATTTTACGTAACAAATCATAATCAGCCATTATTTTATTTTAGTGTAGCTCTTTTTTTAGACAAATATCTATACAAAATTTAATGAATTCAATCGCAAATTAGTTACTCTTACAAATATGATTAATAATTCACTATATGAATACTTCAAAAAATTTTATCAGTAGAATTGATTGAAACGAACAAGTATCACATTTCTAACATTACAGTCCTTTTTAGTCAATTAAAGTTTGTTTTTGAGTATTAAATGTTGTAGTATATATATATATATATATATATATAGGTCAATTCTCTACTAACAAGAGATCACATCCAAACAATAACACTCGACAAACACATAGACAGCAGGAAAATCACACAATGAAGAACAAAAGAGTAATCGAGATAATAAATATAAAATGGATGCTGCAGTGCTATGAACATTACTGACTTAGGACAGTTATTATATAAAAATTAAATTACATAAAAGTGGGGTTGAACATGTTTTTTGGCCAGCCAACCTTCC
>BMAV01016112.1:79367-106999 GCA_019973955.1 Trichonephila inaurata madagascariensis | reverse complement strand
TCGGTGTTTTTGGGAGTGTGTGTGTGTGTGTGTGTGTGTGTGTGTGTTTAGTTATTTTTTTTAAATTTATTCTTTTTTAAATTATATAAAGATTAGAGTTTCTTGTGGAGTAATGCAGCAGAAAAATGAATGAAAACAAAAATAAACTCCAAAATATGCCTCAGAATTCAAACGAACATTGTCCTACATTGGTACCAATTTTATTGGAACTGAAATTATCAAAAGCAACTTTAAAGAAATGCACCTATATATCGTAAATTACAGAGTCGCATTTTAACCTATATGGAAGATTTTGACTCCTGGAATAATTACTTCCCTCAAAAATAATTTTCCCACTTTCAATCAATAGTCCCAAATATGAAAAATCAGATCAGGAACAGAATTATCTCACAAATTAATTTGCTTGTCCCACTTGGATCATATGAGTTGCAGAAGATGTAACTTTCCTTCTTCAGTTGCAAAAACAAACATGACTTTGTGCTGAAGTCATGGAAAATTCCTCGTAACTTTCTACCTGGAGGACAAAAAGACTTAAAAAGAAAAAGTATCTGTCGGAATGTGTGATATTAAAGAAGATTATTCCATCAAGAGCCATCTTCGTCTTGCTTTCCTGAGCAAGGAGGTTGCTGGAGGTTTTTCCGAATGTTCTGTTTTCGTTTTCTAAACGTTCTGGATGAGGGATTTTAGCCTTCGCTTTGCTGCAGGTTGCCATTCGGCACGGATGATCAACGCAAGTGAATGTTCTCCGTGGAAATCCGAAGAAAATGCAGACGATACGCCCGTGATTACAGAATGGAACGTCTGTCAGGAAAGTAACATCTAAACTTTTGGCCTTGCTCAAAGTGGATTGATAGATTAATACATTTAATAGCCGCTAGATGCTAATATTAACGAGAAAGATTTATTATTTTTCATATACTTAATAAAAATAATTTACGGTGAAAGTGTTTCAGGCATAAAAAAAAAATGGAACATTGTATTCGTTGCATTTTTTTGTCTAATTGGAGAGCAATGTCAATGTATGGAAATCATGTTAAACACCAGAAAATTTGAATTTATTCATTAGGTGATAAATACAATAGTGGATATGAACTTAAAGTAATTTCATAGAACGTTGTTAACAGGATATAAGCAATTTTATAGAACTTTTCATCTAATTAGAAAGCAATGTCAATGTACTGCAACCGTGTCAAACACCAGAAAATTTGAATTTAGGCATTAGGTGGTAAATACAATGGAGAGTAGTAACAGAAAGAAAAAAATTTGTAAAATAATGTTAGAACACAGTTTATTCTGATTACAGGAAAAATTGAACTTGTGTGGAATATTGTATATGTTGGTATGTGCATTGTAGCAAAATTTAGTAATGGAAAAACTCATGACATACAATCACGTGTTTTTCAAGGAATTCAAAGCTTATATTAGGCTTAAACTTGTTGTAATTGAAAAATGCAGATGCAGTTTTAAATTTGAACATTTAATTAAGATGTCCAAATATATATATTCTTTAAAAAGTGTTTCTAAAAAAATGATATATTGTACGAGGACTTTTAAATCAAGAATATTTTTTTTAATCTATGCGTGTTGATATTGTTAACATATATGCATTTTTAGAAGGAACTCTCTTCAAAAACAACTGGTGGCAACAGTGAGGCCACCAGTTAGTTGGTTAGAAACAAGTGAATGCATTTATCATGTGACTATGACGCCACACTATAAATGTTCATTGTTTTGCCGACGTGTTTTGACATAAATTGATAAACACGGAATCACTCTTAAAGAAAATAGAGACTTCTAAAAAGGAATCTTTGTAACTTGAGAAACTGTGATAAAATTATCGAAGTTCATAATTTTTTTTTTAATTAATTATGAAATCATTCAACTTTTTAATAAAGTAAAATGATTCAAAAAAACATTATTAATTTGGAAAATTGTATAAATCAAGAATTAGTTTAGGGTGGGGGGTACCACATTGCTTTAATTTATCACCAGCTTAAGAGATAAATGGAGAACGTTTTCTTATTTCGATTATTTATGGATAATTGAACTATATTTATAAAATCTGTTAATATAAGATATTTAAAACTGATATTGTTAATTTTAATAACTACTTTGCAGACCACTTTATCTCCCTCCCTCGATAATACTTGAATCCTTTGCCAATGTGGTCTCCTCTTCCACAACTTAATTATAATAAAATTTTAAAAAATAACTAAGATCAAGCTCTATTAATTTCTTTTATTTAAAAACGGTATCTAAATAGTAGCCTATATCATCAGGAAGAATATAATTTTAAGGATATATAATCAGAATATATATATTTGATTTTATGGAAATGAAATGTATCAAATTTGTTCAGACTTAATTGATTTTTATATTGATGCAATTAATCTATTCATTTGGAACATCTTAAAAGAACAATCTGAGTTTTAAATTGATTGTTCTTAACGATGCAACCATTTATAACAACTACAAAAGGAAACACATGCTATACAAAAAAAAAATGTACTTCATTATCCGGTTCATTGAATAGAACAGAAGGGAATATTTACTCATCAAAAACCAATCTAATACATTTTATTCAACCACAGAATAATAAACATTTCTTGACAGAACTGGAATAACCGAACCAGCTATTTGTATTACCAATTGCACTCGGAAACCTCAGAGAAATCAATCAAACTTGGATTACAAATGTATATGAACGCAGCGAATCCGGTCTTTCATTAAAAATATGTGATCAATAAAATCGAATGATTTATCGAACATTAGCCAGAACTCCGTTCTGAAATCACTAATTCTATCTTACTTTTCCTTATTTTGTTGCTGTCCATTTGCATTCCGAATACTGAACTGTTTTCCTCCGGGTCAAGTTTGAGTGAGAAAGCACACACTCCGTCGCTTTTTACTTATTTAATTATTTCTTCGGGTGGAAGAGGAAATGATAAATTATATTTCGTATTTGCGTGGTGAAGTATTGCTATTTTTTTACACCTTGTTTTCGAAGACTTGAGTAATGCGTTTCTGTGCCGCAAAGGGCGCGAATCTTCGAGTCATGCTGATGGTAATGAAGTTTCGCGCTCTTTTAACATTGTTCCATTCCACCTTCACAAGGTCGAAAGGGTTGTTTTCGGGAGGTGCATGACCCTGTTTGCTGTGTGTGTACGGAAATAAGCCGATTCATTATGCTTCAGAGGTATTTCATAAGTTTTAATTTCATGCCTTACGCGTTTTTGTTAATAAAGAATCTCACGCTCTTGTGTGTGTGTGTGACTGAAAGAAAATGAAGACTTAAGTATCAAGTTGCACTGAAAAGTTAATTTTCGGTTAATTACCACATGCAAGCAAGTGATATATATAATTGTAAATTGGACTCGATGTTATTACACAAATACTATTTAACGCTAAGAAGTAATTGAATCTACAATAAATTAATCAAGGAGGACTCATTTTAGAACAATGATTCTTATCTTGTTAACCACCGAAGAGGTCATTTGTACCTTGCCACTTTTCGAATGCCTAATTTCACCACCTTTACTGCCATAACATATTTTTAAAAATTGATAAATTACCCTTTTCCTTCATTCTAAATTAAAGCAAAAGTCATACAGAAGCAGAACTCATACTTATACATACTCATACATATACAAAACTCATACTCATATGTACAAATTATTGTAATTCATCAATGGATTACAATAATTTGTACATAATTAAGAATAAAAGAAAGAATTGAAATTGAGAGATTCAAATTATTAAGAATTTTTCCACAGTCATGAGGCTGCCATGTTTATCCAGAGAACTAAGTATTCCTTCATCATTTGGCTTCCTTCTTAATCTTTTTTTTTTCGGGGACAGAGACAAACAATTTTTCCACCAGGGGCGTAGCTAGCCCCGTATCAATGATACGCCCCCCCCCCAAGTGCATGTGTAACCCCAACATGTGTACCCACTCAGAACTAGCTACGCCAGTGTTTTCCACTTTAAATTTTTTTGCATAAGACAGCAGAATTAGCAAAAATTATTTGCTAGATCACCAAAATATTAACCCTACAGAGAAAACACAATTATAGTGTGTTTCCATATGATATAGCAGATCGTTTGATATGAAGTATAAAAGTCGCCGATCTTCGCAATACGGGGTTGTGAGGTTGTAATGATACATAAGTACTGCTTTTTTAAATTCTCAATTAAACACCCATTCCCGCTAATTCCTTGATTCCCCCTTTATTTCCAACTAAATGTTTATATTCCATTATGTACTACCCTGCAACGAAGGTTTATCATCATTGTTTTAATTTAGGCTCTTTCCTTCTCGAATGTTTTCTTAAATATCACCTCCTACTAAGAAACAATAGAAACTCACACGCTGCTTTGCATTAAAAGACCAATTCATTTGTTTATTATATATATTCCTCTGTATTAAACTGATTTAATTATATTTATATGTATATTTATCACGAGTGGATCAGTGATTCGAAACCTTTATATGGATCCTCAAAATCAGAGTTTAAATAATACCATGCTTTATACAAATTAAATATCCGGTTGAAATTTTAAACAAAATGATGTTAATAAATAATCATATATATATATTACAAGTTCAAAACGCTGTTTTTTGTTGTTGTTTTTGTTACAATTCAAAGAATTCTTCAGCTTATTTTTTTCGGCACGCCAAATCAAAAGGCGTCTTGCCAATTCAGAAAACTTCGCCGAATACTTTCATTATTATTAGTGTATTGAAACATATATTGGAACTGCTCTCACTGTTAGCTGCATGTCATGACATTTGGCGATGTCCTTCAATGTGACAAATTTAGTCGAAGGTATAGTAGACACACACATATAATACCTATTTATACACTTCAGTTTAAAAAAATTACTGCAAAGAAATTAATTTCAAAGTTCTTTTATACTTATCAGACAGGCTGATATTTAAATAGGTTGTCGATATTTTTAACTATCGTCAATTTCGTTGTCATTTTCTACTGTCAGCTAGGTTTTTCTGGCATTTCGCTACAATTTGGAGATCTAGAATTTGCTGATATACGATGGTACTATAAGCAAAAAAAACCTTATTTTGGCTCACACCTTTGTCAAATAAGAAAAACAGTGCTAAATGTAGTCAGCAGCTAATTTTTTTGTCCTGGTCTTCTGTCCAATATCAGGATAATAAATCGCCAAGTTGGCGATAAATCAAGATACGGACTAAAATAGTATCCAACTGAATAAGCTGTCATCTGAAGAAAAGTTTACCGCGATAACTTTTTTGATCAGCACTCTCGCCATAAGGATACAAGTAGGCAAGAAGTACCATTGGAGGTGTAATGTCATTGGTTGTCGGTCAGGGTCAACTGAGCCCATGCCCTTGTCTCGTTCTCGATGATCATGATCCAAATAACTTTAACGGTCAAATGTTATCCACGTACTTATTCTCTGAAAAACTAAGAATTTCAAACTCTATATGCCAACTGGCAAGACTGCACTATTATGTGATGACCGTCGTTCGTGTCTAGACTTACCACTATACACCACATTTCTCATTTGATCGAAAGGTGGCAGTCGGTTGAGCAGTTTGCTGTGATTATGAACAACACACATTTTTTTTCTTTGTTTCGGGTTACCGTTTGTACGAGTATTTGACTGTATATACTGTCCGGTTGACGAGTATATACTGTCTACACTGTCCGTTTGATGAGTATATACTGTCTACACCGTCCGTTTGATGAGTATATACTATCTACTTTTAATGATCGCAGGTGAGGGCTACATTTTCATAGCGACTCTGGGGCTCAAGAAGTCTTAAGAACGTCTCTGTTGTTGGTGTACTGTTGATCTTCGTGAGATAAATTAATTCTTGGTATCAAGGTTTCTGCTTACAGAATCTTTTGCTTTATGCAGTGTTGGGTTGATGAGCTTATTTCTGAGTCGTGGTGTCAGTGGCAAATGGATTTTAGCCCATAAACAACTGTAGATTGATAGTATCGCCAATGTTCATGTTGGCGACAACTCGGAAAAAATGTCACCAATGCCTGGTCCCCATAACCGATAAAGACCAACTTATTTTAATGATATGCTGATGCATTTATGATAATCACACTTCTAATTTATAAACTCTAATCTCATAAGCAACTCTGTCGAGTGTAATATTCCATTGCCCTTTTTTAAAAATCTGGAGCACCAAGGTTACACTCGCACGTTCAAAAATCGAAATGGAAGTTTTTAAAGTTTTTTTTTCTTTGTGTGTGATCAACTATCGTTTCTGAATTAGAGTGTTTCTCAGACGGGATAATTGCCCAGATTAAGCGTGCGCATCCACTCATTTAATCCTCCTAGGCAAGGTGACGAAACTGTTTCAAAGAAGCCGTGCCAACAACGTGAAAGTTGTGAGAATATGTGCCACTGAAGCCATCATCCAGCCATTAAGTTATTGAAGTATAACAGCTTTTCTTCGATATCGGAAACTGGAGAGCAATTGTAACGGTTACAGTTAACGAGCATCAGTCAAATGAAGAAACGTATTTAAAACTTGACAAAATACAAAAGTATATCTGCAGACCACAATTCAAATCTCATTTGTCATAGGCTGCTGCAAAAACTTGTTTAAAGTATTAAGTGGTGTTGAGATAACGTGCTGAAGGGGTTATCAAAAACCCGTTCGTATTCAATGCTATCGAAACTCATTCGATGTTGTCTATTTTTCAAGCTGTTGCCAGCGGCTGAGTGGTAATGATTGTTTGCAAAAGTTTGGGTTATGAATATGCGTGAGTAAGTAAAAATAAATAAAAGTATAATAAGCTCTATATATATTATTAGAGGTTTTTATGGTCTGTGTCAAGTTTCATTTTTTTTCTTTCAATTTCGCTTCGAATAAGAGAAAAATGGCGCGAAGTTTCGTGTTTAGAAAGATTTTGATCGGTAACCTAAGTTGATTTGACCTGTTTTAGAATTCGAAATTATACATTACTCTTCGTTTTTTCCTTCTTATCGTCAATGGGTTAAAGAACGGTTTGATAGAAAATATGAATAAATTATATATTCCCGAAAAACAAATATATGAGACAAAAAAAATTACAATAAGGAACATTTTTAATTCGCGTAAAAGATATGTCATTTTCTTCGATACTCCGTATTTATATAAGTTGAAAATGATTCATTAAAATTTATTTTACATAATATTTTGATAATGATGTCGGCTCTTCGTAGACTAAAAAGGAAGGGAAGAAAGGAAAATAAAGATTTAAATTTATAAACTGATTGCGAAGATTACTTCCGCTTATTTTTACCCAGATTGCAAAATAAAGAAATGCATAGTAATTTATTACCAATTATGAAATAAAAAAAAAGCTGAGTCATACGTCATTCAATTATAGTCATTTAAAATATTTTCAACCAAAAAAAAATATAATGAAAGACATGACTTTTTTATGAAATATATAAGAAATTTATTCAAGAAGGAATTTTAAGCTCTAAATTCAAATGGATGTATTACTTACTTGTTTGGAAGAGTAGGTTATATTTCCTTTTTTATTCTACTGCTTGTCTATGTGGCGGAATGATTCAATAATTCTTCTCTTGATTGATTGGTTATTTACGTTTCACTCAGAAGCAACATGTGGGCTATTGGTCCCGTATTGCGCAATTTTGAACCATGGTCAAATGACGATGACATCTGAGTTGACACCTTACTCTCCAAACTTCTACAACAAACCAACGTGATAACTTCACCTCTCAACAAATGGCCGCAGTAGCCCAGTGGTTAAAGTCTTTCATCTCACTTTTTGCTTAAGTGGGAATAGAAAAGATCTTTGTTTAAATATATATATTTCGTTATTTTTCATTTTACTCAGTAACATAAATGCTTCTTCGTTAACATTTAAAACTACCGTTTTAGCATAGAAGAAAGAAAATAAATCGTATCAGTACTCTACCGCCAAATTGCTGTAATAAATTCTCACCGTGCTAGGCGATAACATAAAAGTACAGTTGAACCTGTTTTTGTGCGGTTGATAAAAACCGCATAAAAATAACAGCACAAAAAAAAATATTCGAAAATTTCATGAATTCTTACATATAGCACAAGCCAATTCGTCGAAATACTGCAGAATTTTTTTTTATGCGGTCGCACAAAAATAAAATCGCATAAAAAAGGACCGCACAAAACAGGTTCTACTAAATGGCTAATTTAAATTTTATTATTTGGTACGGGGGTTACAGTAGTGTGTACACACACACGTAGTACTGTGATATTTTTTTATTAGTTTATTTAAATGCTTCCATATTGAAATCTATTGCCAAGTGTTCGTGTTCTATCCTTTTTCCCCATGGAATCAGAATATATAAAAAGATATCAGAAATTATTGGTGAGTATCAGGATCTTTTTTGAAAGAGTATGAGGGTACAGAGCTTAGTTATTACGGATCAATTTGCGTACCCAATTAGAACATGGTCAATTTTGTTTTCCAAGGGTACGGGAGGATTTCTTTTTTTCACATTCTTAGTTAAGATTTCGAACGTTATGAAATGTGATACAAGTGGTAGATACACATAAAAAAAAATTTGTACAAAAGTAAAAAATTGGATGGTCGAATTCTCTATTGTAGCTATTCGCACTGCTATAATAATCAATCCGTTAGATATTCTTTTTTATACTGATAGAAAATTCCTCAATTTTACTTTTGATAAAGGGCTTCTTAATTTTTACACATTCCAAAATCATTTGTCACCTCCTCCCTCCTTAATACTCAATTCTTTTAGCATCAAATTATTCTTTTTTTCAAAAAAATTTTCTGCAACCTTTGTTTTTTTATTTTTAAATCTCTTTTCTCCCTTTGGCATTTGAAAATTCCTCATATTCTGTTCGTTTTTTTTTTTTATCTCCTGGTAAAAATACTTTTTTCCAACGCCTTTTTTAATGGAAATGCTTAAGAACGTTCCTTGTTATATTTAACTTTTTAAATCTTTTTTCACATTTATGTCATTTTACTTTGTTCACCTGCTATACCAACTGTTTACTATGTTCAAGTTTCAATCTTCTTTTTTTTTTTTTTTCTTAATTCTTTGCAACTTGTTTTTTAGTGCTAGGTGGTCATTTTGGATTAAAAAAAAATACTTGTCACCCAATAAGTCTTTGGTAGGTATCGTACCGATATAGCAAATCGTTTCCAAATAAAATGAGCATTAATTGACTAATATTTTAATACATTTTAAACCGGTTCATTGAGCTGAAATCTTATATACAGGATTATTTTGGATGACAATACAATAATATAATAATAATTAATAAAAATTAATTGATTAAAACTAATTATTTAAAGAATTACAAATACACACAACCACGTTGGCATCAATTTTGGCGACTTAGCGACCCTTTTGGCGACTTGTATCAAAACTTGAAAAGGTTTTTTCTCACGTTTTAAAGCATTCATTTGAACTGAAATTTTATATACACGATTGTTTTGGATGACAATACGATACTTTAATGATAATAAATAAAAATGAATTACCACTTAATGTTGTGATTCTGTCCTATGTATATGCATATTTATATTAATTGTAACTATTTAATAAAAAGTAGCTAAAATAAAATTTTTCCTTGTTGATCTAAGTAGGAATTGACTTAAAATTTTTTTTTTTATATTACTTGTTTATTATTAACCAAAGATGGTCTTAATTTGCAGTAAATGTCTACATCTGCACTTCCTAAAAAGTATTCTATTATTCTACTTCAAACTTTTTATTTGTCCTTTTATATTTTTTTACATGACCATATTCTTTTGTCATTTTATACTGAAGCATATAGTTTTTAATTTCCAATTTAGTACGTTCATTTCTCAGTCTACAATCACTAGCAAGATCTCAACCTACTCTATTTAACATGCATTCAAGGAGCGAGAGGTACAAATGCACGCGATGACATTTAGTTTTTCATTCGATTTCGCACGGAAAGCCACTCCGAACTAATTGCAATCTCCAAGACCGGCGTTTTGAATAGTCGATTTTACCATTAGTGTGAAAATCCCATTAGAGCCGGACAGGTCGATGCTAAAAAGCTGTCATCCCGGGTTGAGATGGTCAAAACAAACCTCGTTCTAAATATAGGTGTGTACGCACACCGCCTCTTGGTAGTCACTAAAACTATGGATCGGTGCCAAGTTCGGTGCTGCTTTGTCCCACTCTTCCAATTACAGATCCGGTTCCGAGTGTAAACAAGTCCTCTTGATGAGGCCCTACAATTTAACACTCGCTGCCGTTTCTCGATTTTTCAAGGCCAATCTCGGAATTGATCTACTATGTGATTTGTGAGCACTGACCGAGATTGTGAAAACTTGGAAAGTTGTTTTAACAGCCGCCACACGAGGTACACACAATGGCATTTTTCTTGTTACAAGATTTGATTTACTTTTTGTTTAAGGCGGTATGGGATCAATCTGATGCTGCCTCTGAGATATTTTGTTGAATGAATTCAAAACATTCTAAAAGTTTATTAAAATATCAGGAACGTGCTGTTCGAGTTCTATATTCGATTTTTAAAAGAAAAAAAGGGATCATTTACAACTTTAAGGTCTACATTCGGATACGTGATTTTAAAAAGCGTATAAATTATTTATTTATTTATATATATATATTAGCTGTCTTAAGTAAACAATGTTTATTACGCTGTAGCATCCATTTTATAATTTTTAATCTCGGTTACTCATATGTCCTTCATTGTGTGATTTTCCTACTGTCAATGTGTTTTTCGAATGTGATTGTTGGATGTTATATCTTGTTTGTAGAGAATAAGCGGCTATATATATATATATATATATATATATATATATGGAGTGTAAATTCTCTACTAATGAGAGATGAACATTAATCAAACAAAACCCCGAAAAAAATTGAGATTGTAAGAAACCAGACATAGTAGGATATAGGAGAAATTAAAATTATAATAGGGTTAAGAATATAAAAAATGGATGCTACAGTATTATAAACATTGCTGACTTAGGACAGCTTATATATAAAAAAAAATAATTTATATAAAAGTAGATAAGCCAAACTTCCCTCTTTATGTTAATAACACTGAGCAAAAACCTATTGAAAAAAAATGGACAGAATATCTAAATCCATTACAAGATGAAGGTAACTTACCTAAAAATTGCATTCAAAGATGCAGAGCCCGCGCTAAATCTGAGTACAATAAATAAGTTATTGTCAGATTCTGGACCCAAGTGCAAATTCAAAGCATGGGAATAGCTTAATTGTAGCACTTAACAAAAGTAAGAAAAGAATAGAAATAAAAAGTTTAAAAGAGAGTTTACAAACTACCATAACTTTAGTAACACTAGAGTTATATATGAATTAAAAAAATAATAAAAGTAATTTTATTTAATATTATAATATGGAGGTAACTATATCTAGAAAAATGATAAATTATAAAAATAAACTATTATTATTCTAAGGAATTTTAATCCTTACTCTCTATTTAGAATTTCTTTATTCAAATAACTATTAATAAAATTAATTAGGTATTTCTGAATTAAGCAATATTTAGTGAAATGTTTATAGTTTGTTTTTTTATTTCTGATTTTTCTTTGAAACTCTCTCTCTCTCTCTCTAGAAATTTATTATATATATATATATATGTATATATATATAGTGTCACCTGAATCAGAATATACATATAAAATTGTTTTAAGAATATTATTGCAATTAAAAATGATTTAAAAGCAATATTTTGGCAAAAAAATAAAAATAGAATTACTAATTTTCAAAACATTCTCCTTTTACGGAAAATGCTTCAATAACAGTAATATTTGGCCTATATATAGCTGAGACCTTAGTGCATAGCTTGAACTAGGGCTTTTGAAATATATAACTTAGAAGCGGATTTATTCATATTTTAATACGTCAGAATGGAGAATTGGCAGTCACTCTGAAAATAAAGTGAATTGTTCAAAAATCCTAGTTCAGACTCCCTGGAGAAGTCTTTACTTTATATAAGCGCGCGCGAAATATTGTTATTTTAGAAGCATTTTTTATAAAAGGAGAACATTTTGAAAAAGGTTATTCTAAGTTAATTTTTTGCCAAAATACTGTATTTAAATAATTTTTTTGTCATAATGTCCTTAAAGAAATTTTATACATGTATTCTAATCTAAGTGACGCTAAATATCATGAAAATTATTCATTTATGCTCTTTTTTTAAAATCACGATTTCGAACGTAGTCGGATACTTTAACCTATATTTCTTTCATCTCAAGCGTTTTCGCGTTAAACGTATTTCACTGTATTTTCAAAACATTCTCTTTTTTTTTTTATGTAAAATGCTTCCATATTAATAATACTTCCCCTATATATATATACAGCTAGGACCTCTACAGAGCCTGAACTAGAATTTTTTTAAAATACATAATTTAGAAGGGGATTTATTCATATTTTAATACATGAGAGTGAAGAAATTTTAACAAAAAACACCCGTTATTTCAATTAATAGTAACTCTGAAAATAAGGAGAATTTTCAAAAGTCTTAGTTCTAGGCTCTGTAGAGAAGTTTCGGCTATATATGTAATAACTTTAAATTATTATTTACTCAGAATTCGAATCTTCTTTATTTATATAATATCTAATTCATAAATCCAAATACTTATTTCGAAACGCGTCTCTTTTCAGTTTTTTCTAAAGGATTAAAATCATTTTTTTTTTGATAAATTTATTACAAAGTCCTCGTTATAAAGATTGGACCTTCAATTTTTAATAGATTTATTGGCGATTCCATATAATAGAACAGAAGTGGGGTACCTTTTTACCATTAGAGGCCGCATGTAAATTAAGTATTAATAAAGGAGGCTGCATAGGTTAATGTACTTATAAAAATGAAAATTTTATAAAATTATTTAGTTTTTTTTATAGATTTAACATTTTTGTCCATTTATAGAAATATTATTAAAAAATTGCCGAAAGCACAATAAAATTCTGGGCGTTTCATCCAAGAAGTGTCACCTTTAATCCCCATTGTCCAGTTCACTGGAAATATCTGCCATATCCTCTTTCACCCTCAGTGGAGTTGTCTCGTGTCCCCGCTTCCTTAAACTACTCTCCGTTCATTTGTAGTGTTCAGCAGTCGTACTGGTAATTTCGTTCCTTGTAGCTCGAAAATGTCAAAACTTAAGAATCAAAGTAAAAAGCATAATTCTTCAAGAAATGGAAAAAGGTGTCAAGGAACTTTCCTTGTAGTTTTTCTTTCTTTCTCTTTTTTTTGATAGATAAGATATATGAAATAAATATATATAAATTTACAAAAAGTTGTGAATAATTACTTTTTTTGTAATATATAGTGTTTATGAATTTAAAATTTGTTTTATGTGGTTTATAAAGAAAATTGAAAGGTGAACCTCTATATAACGAATTTTCCATATAACGAACTTTTTTTCGGAATTTAGAGACTTCGTTATTTAGAGGTCCGACAGTATATATATATATTGATGCTTAAAACTTATCTAAGTGAGCGACTCCGTGACGCAATCGGCTAGAGCGTTCGGAAGATACCTGCAAGGTTCCCGGTTCAAATCTCGGCACAAGCGTTGCAGGACAATGAATTATTATTTAATTTCTAGTACCTTCTAGATGTTTCTTTATTTTACTGGAACGGCGTTCCAGAATATTCCATTATGCTATAAAAGAGCCAAGATCCCGACAAGATAGTCAGTTCTTGTTTTGTAACCTCGAATGCTTCATCAATAAATACGTGGGATAAAATCAATACGTATCTATCTTTCTTTCTACGTGACAATATATATATCATAACGCCAATCCTTGATTGATCTTTTAAATGAGCATGTCTGGTAGTGTTGCCATGTTGCACTAGGTGGCGTTCTAACATTTGAAATGTTCAATTGGCTATTCCCATAAGCAGTCATTGAAACATACATATATTCATGTCATTCTTTATTTAATTCCATTGATTTGTGCAAACTGTTGTTATATATATAATTAAATATTAATTAACACAAGTACTAGCTTTTACGAAGGTCGCATGCGGCCTCAAGTTCCCCACCTCTGTAATAGAATATCATAATTGCTCACACGTGCCTTATTAACCGGTTTCAATTATTCCGTAAACAATGGTGTCACTTCCATAAATAACTCATATTTCCCTTCACTTGAACTTTGTTTATGTATTTCAAGTCACGTTTTTCCCTGTTCTTCCTTTCGTATTTAAATGTGGTCATTGAATAATTCCCTCTTGTATTTTTTGAGCACCGCGCACATGCTCGAAATTACTCTCCTGATATTAAAATGAAATAAATGATGGTGTGAGCAATATTATCAAACTTTTATTCAGTGCCATGATTACTTTAGCACATTTAACCAAAATGTGTGTGAATACTGTCTCAGCAATATATTTCATATATACGCAAAAAACATAATTATAGAAGCATTTTCCATAAAAGAAAAATGTTTTTAAAATGTCATTCTTCATTTTTCGTCAAAAAATAGCATTCAAATAATTTTTTTTTTTTTTTTTTGTAATAATATTCTTAAAACAATTTTATAAGAGTATTCTTACTCAGGTGACACTAAATATCGAAAGTATCATTCGTTCACACTCTTTTTCAAAATCACTATACCAAACGTAGTCGGATACCTCAAATTTGGAAAAATGTGAATCAAAGAAAGCATGTGTGTCCTCTGAAATGATTTATATTAAAAATTTATTCACATACCAAGTTATGAAACGTATGACTTCCTAAAAAACAATTTAGATAAGGAAAATACAACGAAATCTGTTTATAGGCACACACCTTTTTTGCATATCTCCTCATCAATTGATTTAATGCCATTGATCAAAATTAAGGAAAACGAATTTTTTCGAGAAACATTTTTTACATTCAGTTTGACATTTATACATTTCACCCCTTTTATTTTAGAATGTCGTAAATTCTCCCAGTTGTAGCTTTAATACTTAAATAAATGGTTTTTGTTTGAAATCTGCATTTTAAATTTGGTTTTAAAAGTGGAAATAACTTTATGATGTGAATAAAACTACAAATTCCTTTTCCTGAAAATTTGTTAATAAAGTTAAAATTTGGTAGGAAGTTAAATCAGTTGGTGAGCAAGCCACATTTTATATTAAATTTTATTACAAGCTGGGTGCTTGTCCCTTTTTTTAAAATGTTTCCATCAAATCAGTGACGCCATCTAGTGGCACATCTTATAAATTGCCCATTGATGGTCTATAATATTTTGAGACAAAAATAAAATGTTTTAACATTTTTAAGAATGTAATCCTTATAAAATAAAAAATGAAGAACGTCAAAATTCCAAGATTGTAACATGGATTTTTATGGAGTTTATTGATTTATTTTTTGCTCAATTTCTTAAGTCCAGAATCCTTTGATTTCCAAATATAAAATGTATTTTTGGAATTAAAAGAGAGCAACAAAACAAAATCATGCATTGAAATTTAATTATTTTCAGTAAATAAATTTTTGCACATTAATCATCATTAAAATTAAAATATTTTGTTCTATGAAGAATACCTTGTTTTGAAAAAAATTCTAGTGAAATTGTTATACATATTTACATAAATTGTATATTTTTTGTAGACTTTTTATTTGCAATATTTAAACTAAATTCCTTAAGCATTTGTAAAAACCAACACATATTTTATAAAAATCCAAAAAAAAAAGAAGAAAAAAGTTATTCCTACACTTCTTTACAAAAAAAGTTTCAAAAGTATATTCTTTCCCATATTTAAAAAAATAACAGTACATAATTAGTAACAATGAATCCCACATAGAGTTGAATTATGAAGCATTCTGATCGTTAACTAATTATGAATAATTACAGAAATTCTGAGACTTAGTAACTGAATATTGTTTATTCAAATTAAACATAAAATATTTTCTGCCAGCTTTGTCTGGTAATTATATATAACCATCACTACTTCTCAAAATATATACAGTCGAACATCTATATTGCAAATTTTTCTAAACAGCGAACTTTTTCCTGGAACCTTGAACATTTCACTATTTTCTTCGTAAAATAACCTCTCTATAGCAAAGGGCATTTTCTATATAATGAACATTTTCTCTTGTGATTCAATTTTTTTCTCCCTGTTTTTAAAGTATTTCTGAACAGTTCAAGTTATTCTCTCTTATGGTGGCCATAAATCTTCAACTGGTTTTATTAGATCCTAACTCGCCAATAGCAACAGAGTTCTGGAAGTTTCATCCAAGAAGTACTACCTGTAACCCCCATTGTTCAGTTCACTAGAAACATCTTTGATATCTCCTTCCCTGTGGAGTTGTCCCATGTCCCCGTGCTCTAGTACATGATTCTCTGTGTGTGCGACTTTCATTTCTCATCCACCTTTTATGTTTGGAATGTCCAAAAAGCAAGAAGCAGTCAGAGATGTTTTTTAAAGTTAAAAAAAAATATTCAGGAGGGTTAAGATAAAGGGCAATGTATACTTAATTGTTTGCGAATGACACCATAATTAAATTTCAACAATAAGTAACGAAAGATCAATTCAAAAGGAACACCATAATTTTTAAGAAAATGACAACTGTAATATTTTAAACATTTGATCATTGCATAATTATATTATATAAACATTAGTATATTATCTATGTCTGTATACATGAAAAATAATGAAAACAATAATAATAATTCATTCTGTTTTAAATTTTCCCTCCAATAAACTTTTTTTGTTTCCAAATCTGATATAAAGGTACATATTTTTATGAGCGGCCCGCGAGATTATAATGTTTTTCCGAAGTGGCCCGCAAGGTCACTTGGGTTGGCTAACCCTGTTGTAAAAAATGAACAAATTATGCTTGAGAAACTAACATTCATTAACATTTGAAGATTGGACAGAATTGGCTAAATTTATAGAATTAATGTTGTGTATCACCACCCAAAAACTGTCGACAAATAATTTACAAAAGTAATCAATGCAAAATTAAGTCAATTTAAATGAATAGTTTATGTTGAAAGTTTTTATGTTCAGATTTCAAAGAACTTTTTAAGAAATACCATCAAACAAAACATCTCCCAACAGTGAAAAAAGCAATAAAAAACACTTTATTAAGTCTATAATATAAAGCAAAGAAGATTTATTCCACAGTATAGACAAACATACAGCAATGGATAAAAATGAAGGACAAATCACATTTTGTTCAAATAATATATTAAATATATGAACAATGTTTATGGAGTTTACACAAAAAATATATAAATACTTTTAAAAATTACAAAATACTTAATAAATATGCTTCATTCACTTGAAAGAAATACTTCAAATTACACCCTTCTTTAGGAAGATTCAAAACAATACTTATTAACAAGAGAACACTTTGGGGACAATTAACATACATTTAATACATATATCACATTAAACATTTAAATATAAATATACATAGAGCCCCTATAATAAAAAATACATAAACATGCATATAACATTACACTTGTTTCATAACATTTAAAATCTCAATAAGTATAACACTTCTTAGTAATTTTATAATAAAAATTACTAATAAAGCAAAAATAATAATTTACCGTTAAATGCAATACAACCCTCATATGGATTGGAGTTACACATACTGTACAACTGCATACATGCACATGTATTATCACATACATTAAATAAAATACTAATGCACAATTCTTAAAAATAAATGCAGAGTACTTTATTGTTGGTAAGTGAAGTACATTTTGACTAGATGAAACATTAAAAATATATTTTTTAAAGATTTATTTATTTTTGAGGTCATTATTGATTGACAGATAGCAATGAAATGAATCATCTAAAATATGTTCACAGAATCATCTACTATTATGATAGCAAATTGTATAAATAATTTGTGCTCATAACTTAAAAAAAATTTAATGAAATTTGTTTTATATTTGAGGAAGAAAAATTAGAGTTCTGCTCATATACATTAAAAACAGATTCTAAGTTTCCCTCATGCAGTTCCTATTTTTCTACTTACTATTAACAAATATTCACACATATAATTAGTTTTATTATAATAACATAAAATATTTTTAAAAAATTATATTCATAAATATTTAATTAATAAAACAATACTTATAACAAAATGTCTTTTTAAAACATTAAATTGAAAGTCGTATTTTCCAAATTTTTTTTTAATTAACTTATATTTTTTTAAAAAAATAAAAGGTAGAATTGGATTAAAGTTAGGGGAGTTGAGCATAATTGCATTATTATAGAATGGAAAATGTTTTAAATTAAATGGTAACCTTAAATTGTATATTTACACACAGATCATTTCTTTTATCTTAGTAAGATGTGATTCACTTTTTATTTCCTTGGTCGAAAATATTGCAAACAAAATGCTGCGCTGAGTAAATCAATTTTTCCAAAGATGATCTGCAATTTTGATTCTTGCAAGAACACCATGCTAAAAATAAATATTATATGTTAGTAACTTTTGATAGCTAATAACTTGTATCAATGGTTTAATTTAAACTTTTTTACACAACATAAAAAAACTAATTTTAAAAAAGAATTAAGCACCCCATGATGATAACTAAGATTTATATTATAGGAAAAAGGAAATTCAGAAGCACAAAATTTAAAATAAGAAATATCAACAAAATTTTCGCAACAAAAAACAACATCCTGAGTAAAATTTCTTGTTCAAGAATAATTTTCCTAATACTTGTTCCTATTTTTAAAATATATTTTATAATAAGATGTTTTACAGTGTGTACATGGTACTTTTTATTGAAACTATTCCACAAGGAACTTTTTTTTTTTTTTGATGTTTAAAGAGAAAAAGAATTTTTGAAAATAATGAAATTCCACAATGAGGATCACTATGAAGTTTGCGTATCCTAAACAGATAATAGATCACTTCTACATAATAATTTAAATTTGGCGATGAAACTAATGAAAACTTTTAATAATAATTTTTATTACAATCATGAAAATATATTTCAGGAATAAATGACAGCAATATAGAAGTTCCTAAAAGTGAAGAAACTGACTACCGTAAAATCCGGCGTATAACGCGCACTTTGAACACAAAAAATAAGACTGAAAATTGAGGGTGCGCATTATACGCCGGGTATAAAAATGATAGCTTTAAAAATAGCAAAGATATGAACATAAAAAAACTTTTCTTCTACATGTATCGAGACACTGTTTATTTAAAAGAAACGACTTGCCTAACGAACTAAAAGAGTTGTAGTTCTAGAAGCTAATATTTTTTCAAAAGTTTGGGATAATACCTCGAATAAATGATTTCAAAGCATAAAAACAATGTATACTAATATTTCAGATTTCTTCGTTAAAAAGGGGGTGCGCGTTATACGGCGAATATACCTAAATATTAAAAAAATCAGCTTGAAATTATAGGTGCGCGTTATACGCCGGATTTTATGGTATGCTGATGACTTGCCTCATCATACAATTAGTGTTACTACTTCCATATGACTAGTATTTGATGCATTATTTAGAACAGCAGTCACCATTCTTTAGAACTTTATGGACCACAAAATGTACAATTTTATATTTGGCAGACCACTAATCAGACTAACCACTATATGGTGGACTACTATATATATATATATATATATATATATATATAATTATATATTGTCACTTATTTTCGCCTCTATTTACATTTCCATATCACTGAAAAGGAACTCCATGAAAAGCAAGAACAAACCAAAAAAGCAAAGAAATATCTACAAACTAAAGTGTTATGCCACCAATTTACCATGGCTGTTTGTCCACACTAGATATATTAAAAGTTGCTCAATTCAGAAGGAATTTTGCTAAAAGTAACTAAACATTTTTTAAAAAATATAATCCATATTCAACAATATGTTTTTTTTATGTATCATTTTTTATAAACTGAATTTTTAATAAAATATAAACATCCTAATTTTTTGACAGACCACCAAAAGCTTTTCATCAAACACAGATGGACTGAGGACCAATGGTAAGCAACAGTTGACCTAGAATGTAGAATCATCCCTCTTTGAATTAGAATGTGAACCAAGTACTATTGAACTTATAATAGATAATCTTCTACATTTAGAGAAAGAAAACATGATTTAACAGCTGATATTGAGAAAGTTAACTTTCAAATTAGAATCTTAAAATGGATAGGAATTTCTTCCAATTTCTCTGTTTGGAGAATATAAATGAAAAGAAATTTAAAATGTTTCCTCATGGAAGAGTTGCTTTTGGAATTAAATGTAGTCCTTTTCAAAAAGCATCTATTATATAGGGTTTTATAATCAGAATAATAAGGATTTTAAGAATCCATTTTTAAGTACCAACCTTTGAGGATTTTTTGTGATGACAATGTCATTACAAGTGTACATAATTACAAAGTAATGTAAAAAGTTTGCCTCTGGTTCTAAAAATTTAATGGCAAAAGAAAGATTTGACTTAAGACACTGAAAATATATTGGAGAAAGAAAATGAGGTTATAAGACAGTACATCTGTATAAGAGCAACTGTGAGATAAATATATGATTGAATTGAAGCTCTATAAGAGATGCTTAGATGGCATCAATTTGAAGATTTTCATATGAAGCATGCTATCTGTTGTGCATAAGGAATTAGATATTTTTTTGGATTCACTGTTTTAGTTATGCTCTATCCTTCCTAACTTGAAGCTTGAAAGAGAGCTTGGAAGTTATCCTTCAAATGAAAAATTAAGTAACTGCTATTATGAATCATTTATTTTTTCAATAAATTTTTAAACTACCATAACCAGCTTTAGTAAATACCATTAATAATTTTTGATGGAAAAAAACGAACTAAAAATTTTAAATTACATGAAATAATTTCAACTGTAAGTAAAATAACAAATTCTAAAAATAAAATAATTTCATATTGAGTAACATTTTAAATAGAATGAAATTAAAAATTTATAACCCAAATACAACCTGTATTAAACTAATAAACACATTAAGCATTCGCATACCTACATAAAGTTTGTATTAATAGATCTCTGCTCCATCATCTTCAAACATTGTGGGCCATTGTTCCATTTCTCGTTGAGCTAACAGTACCTTAAAAATCATAAAAGATGAAATGTGATGAGATTAAAAAAGGGAGATGGAAAAAAAAATGTTCAGAAAATATTACACATGCTTTTCAGTTATGATAAATAATAGTTACAAATTCCAATAATTTCCATCATTAAAATACACCGAAATTTTTTTTAATAATTACACTTTTAATATTTGCCATTTATTATTGTTTCTTGGATGGATAAAATTTCAATAAACAATACATTTTAATCTTTTTCACAAGTAACATATTTTTGTGGGTACTTTCATATTTAACCCCATGCCAGTGATTTTAATTGAATGCCAGAAATCAATGATCAAATGATTTTAAAAGTTACAGCAACTTAATTAATATCATCAAAATTGCTAAAATTTGTTAAAATTGGTCAAAGATTACCAACATCATGAGGTTAATACGTAAGTACCTTTTTGTGATGTCATCTACCCAAAATTAAAAAACTCAATGTTGTTGTTGTTAATCTCAGATTGTCTAGCAATGCTCAATCTCCATGAATTTAAAAAATTTTAGAAATTCAAAAAACAGAAGAGGGTCTAGAAGAACTTGTCTTTTTTAAAATCCGAACAAGTCAAGACATAAGCAGGGGGAGACCAGCTCGGAATAACACCAGTGGCACTCCGGGAAAATCTGTTGTTGTTGTTTCTAATGCCACCTGTCTGACGTAGTCAGATCGAGGCCCACGAAATTCATCATGGCAAGGGGCTAGATGTTTGCCTGTCATTGGCCTTAGCCTTGAGCACCATACAGGTGACAGCACAATTTAGCTCAGTGAAATTCCTGAAGGGAAGGAATGAATGTTCTTAGAGCCTGTGAGACAGGTTGGACTTCTTTACAATAGATGGCACCACCGATCTCCACCTCCACAATTTAGGCATGGAACTGGAGAGGAGGGAAATCTTCTGACCTTGACAAAAAGTGAGAGCTTTTATACAGCCTCTCACAAAGTGCAAGAACGCAGTCTAGTATTTCCTAGGTATAAGCCTAAATGAACCTCTTGGATTTCTTCTAAAGTACCAAGGATGACTAGGAGGAGTTCCAAGTTGATTGAGTTCAATCTTCTTAAGGGAGGATAATTCACTAAACCTAAGAAATTCAATAGGGCTTACCCCCTCCTCAGCCACACTCCAGCCAAGAAATTGACTTTCTTTTTACCATCAATCCCCACGTGGTATGGGACCCACTGAAAATGTACACGATGATTAGAAGAAATTCGATCAAGATTTAGGATATCAAGGCTAGTCTGGTCCCCTATAGATGTCCAAATGGAGAGATACTGTACTGAAGCACAACTATCAGTTAGAACCCAAACCCCTTGAAATTGAACCTCAGCTTCACATGCAAACTGCAAACCCCTTCTGATAGCAATAAGCTCTGATCTAAAAACTGAACAAAAATCTGATTTCTGATCTTAATGTCCATGACTTCAGTAGGAGTAAGGATGTGTACTCAACTACCAGTGTGATGACTCAAAAAAAAATGTGATATCAACATAGCACGATTTTCTAATAGAACTGTACATAGATTTGTGATAGGTAATACTTGTTTTTAAAGTCTAATGTCCCTTCTTCGCATCATAGCAGAGCGACTACCTCTTATATGATTTATATAACTTGATTAGTTGGTTCACAAGTGACATTTGCTTTAGATCTTTGTTTATTCCAGCATCAATGCATTAACACTTTTCCCAACTATCATAACATGAATAAAAGCAATATGACAAAAAGTTAACTCACAACAAAAGCAATAATGCCATTTTAAGACTGTTTTATAGTTTCATAAATAAATAACACTTCTGAAGAAAATTTGTATTGCAAAAATCATTGCACTAATAAATAAGTCCAAAAAAAGTTATATGAAGTAAATCAGGGGGGGCCAACCCAAATGACCTCTCACGCCACATCAGAAAACCATTATAATTCTGCAGGCCACATATAAAAATATATATCTTTATATTAGACTTGGATCCCTTACAAACATTTATTGGAGTGAAAATTTAAAATAGAATGACATAATATTATTGTTTTTCATTTTAACAGACATAATGCGATGATCAACTAATGTTTAATTCATTTAATTACTTAAATATTTGTTTCTCAACTCTTTCACTTAGTTTTTGCAAGTCAATCTCAATGTGTGTATCATAACAGGTTTTCGTCCGTTAAGTTTAAGAGCAATTTATGTTAGATAAATTTCATTTTTGAAAAAAAAAGTTTCACAATAGCAGAGGAAATTTCATAAAATAGAAACAGTTATGGAATTTAATTGTTAAAAAAAAATACTAAAAACAAAAAGTATTGCACAAAATAGTTGTATTTTGTGAAGTTGTAATGAATCTTGCAGGCCACAAAATTATTCAGTTATTTCCTTGGCTATCACTGAAGAAAATTATAAAATTTTTATGTTTTTGTAGATTAAAAAAGTAGTATATCAAACTAAAGCAAAACTTCTAGGCATCTAAGAAGTGTATAAGTTTCCTATTTAAAAACATAGAAAATGATTTTAAAAAAAATCAAATAAAAAATATAGCAATCAAGAATTTAATTTTCATATATTAAAAGTTTATAAATCCTTTTTTTTTTTTTTTTTTTCCCCTTCAAAATACAGAAAATTTCTTATCTCAAATTTATAAAGATGTTTAAATTTTCTATAAAATAATAATAACAATAAACTTACATCATCAATAAACATATTTATTCCTATATAGTAACCTTGACATTGCCAAGTTTCATTGTGTGTTCCATATTTATAGGACTGAAATCGTTTTATGGGACTTCCACTAATCTGAAGAAGAAAAGTTTCCATAAATTCAGATGGCAAAAATTAATGTACAATTAAAATTATTAGTCATTAATTTCATAGTAAAAAAATATACATAAAAACATATATAAAACTCTAATACATTTTATCATACATACCATACATTTAATAATACATTTCATCTACATGTCTCATTAAAATAATGTTTCAATTATTTTATGATCTTTATGATTATTTTCATTGGAATTTCCTATATACTTTGCAAAAACTGTAATAATTTATTTTTCAAGTATTCACTTCATCTTCAATAATCAACAAAGGTATATATATATATATATATATATATATATATTTAGAACCTCCTTTCTCCTACCAATCAAAAGTCTACACAAACTTGGCATTGTTTCATAAAAAGTTGAATTTTCTTTCCTTTTTCTTTTTCTTTCTTTTTTTTTTTTGAGAATTGAATCACAGTTAATTACAATTAATTCAAGGAAAATGTTCATTCAAAATATTATTTGTCTATTATGATCACATGAGTTCATTTTATCTAAAAAGGAATTCACACACACAATACAAACAAATTTAGGAAAAAATAAAAATGTTTACTAAATACTTAAAAAAAAAACCTATACTTTTCTATAAACAGGAAACACACAAATATTGGAAGAACTCCTAGGACAAACTACAGAACAAAATCAGATAAAATGAATACAGTTTCATATAGCATAATTACTAAGAGTATTTAATGTATTAATAAATGTTACCTCAAACAAACTGCAATTACACACCACATATATGCCATAAGGTCTCAATTGTGTTTTAAAAAATTAAAATTGAGTATAAGAATTACGAGTAAACAAACATTTAATCAATTTAAAAAGCAGAGGCGTAGCTACTGCTGTATCAATTATATGGGCCTCCAAGCTGTGTTGGCCCCAAAATGTGTAATATTCTCTTTGAAATAATTGTCCTTTATTTCTTTTCCAAAAAATGGCCCCTCAGGGAATTTTGATACAGAGCCCACACTTAGGACTAGTTATGCCAGTGTTAAAAAGTAATAAAAATCTAGCAAGACCAGCTATATTCCATAATATTATGATATATAATCATTATTAAATAAGAGGGTAAAAAATTAATTAGATTCTTGAATAATACAGAATAAAAGAGAAAGTGTCTCTTCTTGAATATGAGATTACATGCGTCACATTTTAGGTAATGTTACAAAATGATGAATTAAGGAGTATATGCAGTTTTTTTTGCACAATATATATGATTCTTCTTATTTGAAAAATCAATTCAGTAAAAGTTTTACACATGCATAAAATTCATTTATACTCTATTTAAAATATTTTTTACCATTCAACAGGCAGTTGTTAAGCCCATCCATATTATTCAGTTAAAGTTGATTCTTGCTACACAATATTTACTATCAATTGTTTTATTTAAAAGTGCTGTTGAGCTGACTTTTGTCTCTAATTCCCACAAATTTATAAAAAGCTTTACAATATCCACTTAAGAGAATTTAAGAAAATTAAAGTGTACAACAAAGTAACTTTTTTTTTTTTGGGGGGGGGGGGGTGCTATATATATTCACTGACTTATAAATTACACAACAAATTATAAAACAAAAACTGGTATAATTTAAAGTTAGTTAACAATGCAAGCATTACTAAATGGTAAAACAGCTTTTACATATAAGTATAAAACATAATGAAAGAAGTTCTTCAAGAAAAACAAATGGGAAGAACTTGAGATTATACACATTGCACTTAATCACATTTCAAAAAGTAATGCATATTTAAATTTCTTCAAAACAGATTATTACCATTCAAATCATGGTTTCTCTTAAATTGAAACAGTTTTCAGAATTAAAAGATTATTATTCAGAAAAGCTTTTAAGGCTGTTTTCGCCATATGTACGAGAGTGCGAACTTGACGCAGAGCACATTTTTGGATAAAAAAAATGCCTCAATTTTTATAAAAATTTGTGACATTGTAACTCATGCATTTGTTTATAATATAGTGTTTTTAAAATTTCAAAATATTTCATAAACTCTTAGTTTTTCATTTCAACATGTAAAGGGATTGCTCATTTAGCATTACGGTATAAGAAAAAAAATTCAAAACACATTTTATAAAAGAAAAATGTTTCAACTCGGAAAAAAAATGAGTAGCATAATGAAATAAGTAATTCTCTACAGGATAGTGAAGCCAGAATATAATATTAATGTTTGAGTACTTTTATATCTGAAAAAACATTCCGAATTCGGTCCCTATTTAACATTAGCCGAAGATAGCCTTAATTTCATAACATACCAAACTGAAAAATCTAATTTAAAATTCATGGTTAAATATATATAAATATGCATAGTAACATCTAAGTAAAAATTCAAATTATCTTTCAAAGAATAGACTAGATCAGTGGTGCGCAAACTTTTTTCGACTGCGACCCCTTTTGTAGAGAGAAAATTTTTGGCGACCCCTAGAGGTAAATGTTCACAAATACGATGTAAATAGGCACATTTCTTTCGTTTTATCGAATAAAAAAATAATCATTTCTGACACATATTAATATTATTTATAATTTAAAGAAAATATTTTTTGTACAGCATAAAAAAATCAGTAAATTGCCTTTTAATGAGATGTATGTGGCTGCAAGTTTCTGATTATCTCATTGATGTTCGGATGTATGTTGCTAATTGCAATTCGCATATCATCTTCAAGGTTCAAACGAGAGCGGTATTTAGTTTTTATTGAAACTAGTTTGCTAAATCCAGTTTCACATAAATACGTTGATGCAAATTGTATTAGTAATCTGATGGCATTCTTGCATAGAACGGGATATTGCTTTTCCACGGATAGCCAATATTTTTGGCAAGGCTGAGTCTTAAATTGATTTCGAAGAATATAATCACTAATCAAATCTATCAATTGCTCTTTCTCACTAATTTGAAAAGTTAAACTGCATATGTCGTAGGAAAATGGATCACGAATCCAACCAAGATCGTTTTCAGGAAAATCCTCGAATCTTCTTGAAAAATTTTCTTTTAACTTTTCAATGTGATTGGAAATGATGTTTTTAAATGTAAATATATCTATATTATTTTCCTGGATAAAATCGTTAAAGCAAGGGGACATGTCGGTGTTGTTTTTATTCAGTTCAGTTTGCCAGAGACTAAGCTTATTTTTAAAAGCTTGAATTTTACTGGCAAAAGTTATGATAGTTGAATTCTCACCCTGCAAGCTCAAATTTAAGTCATTAAGTTTTTGGAAAATATCAACTAAATAGCTCAACTTTCCTAGCCAAACTTCATTGATATAATAACTTGCCAATCTATGTTTCTTTTCGCTTAAAAACATGTGCACTTCATTTCTCAAATAAAATATCCGTCGTAGTATTTTCCCACGTGAGAGCCATCTGACTTCGGTGTGTAACAGTAATCTCTCATACGTTGAGCCCATCTCATTGCAAAGTATTGAAAAGAGACGGCTGTTAAGACTGTTGCATTTAATGTAGTTAATTGAACTAACAGCGTCTTGTAATATGTTGTGCAACTCTTCATCCATATCTTTTGCAACAAGAGCTTGCCGATGTGAATCATACAGTTATTAAATACCATATGAAGCGCCACTTTCTGGATTAAGCCTCTGAGCCATTTGTTCGAACCTGTTAATGCTGCAGCACCATCAGTACAAACTGCAACACAGTTTGCCCAGGTAAGGGACTTTACTTCAAAATATTCATTTATTACTTCAAATATTTTTTCTCCATTTGTTTTTCCTTCCAAACTTTTGCAACATAAAAACG
>BMAV01016112.1:51290-72162 GCA_019973955.1 Trichonephila inaurata madagascariensis | reverse complement strand
TCCCTTTTAACAGAAATTTTGCAAAATTATCAAGATGAAAAATCAAGGCACAAAAAAAAGATGCAATTATTTTTACATATCACTACATTTTTTTTTTACTAAACAATAACAAACAGATATTCTAAAAAGTTTTGGATTTATATTAAGTTATATTTTACATTTAATTGCTTTCTACTAGAGTTTGCACAAAGATACAGATTAATTTGTTTAACTATACCCCATAATGCTGCAGAAAAAGAAATAACTATATACACAGCCCCCATTAAACAACAACAAGGCATCAATTTTTCAATTGAATCAAACATTTTAACAAAATACCAGTTTCTTGTTAAAACTAATTTTAAACTTTGGGCACATTTTTAATAATGAGCCAAGCCAAAGTATGCACGAGAACGCTCAACAATACAATTCATTTACACATTTCATTCTAATTATTCAGGAATTGTATATTTTAAATCAGAAACATCACTTAAGCAATATCTGTACTACACAACAATGAACAATAATGTATAGCAATTGATGTATGACATCTGAAAATTATTTAAAACTACACACAAATATTGCTTATTCCTGTGTTAAAGTCATTGTAGCTCAAATCACTTCTTATACCCTCAAAAAATTGCACTTATCACCAATTCTTCAACTTTACTTCTTTATCAATGAAGGCTACTTTAAGGAAGTAAGTTATCAGTTGTTTAGTTTAAACAGGGGGCACCACGTGAAGGTGACTGAAACCCTCCTATACACAGATAGTTCAGCAGAAGATGCTATTAAAAATTATGGTGATGGAGCCTATTCAAATGCTTTCAGTTGTTCAAATTCACAAATATTTCAGTATTAAATTTCAAATGTTCCTTTTCAATTATTACTAATGGATAAATAAAAGCTCTTACCTGTCAGAATGAAGAGGTGACTCAAAAGAATGAAGCAGATGAGAAGGACGAACACGTTTATATTTACATGACAGACAAGACAGAGACTGAAAAACTATAGCGTATATTCGGATATTGATATAAACAAGCGATTGCATCGCCGCTGCACTTAATGTTTCAACATACTTTGCACTTAAGATTTCAACATCAGTATTAGTTAGCCTGTAGAGAAGTATGGTAACAATTTTGAAGGTGAAATAGCTGCATTATCATTTGCAATCAATAAATTGGAAAGCTGTTCTGAATACAATATTGTGTTTTTTTATCGATCCTCAAGCTCACATTTTGACTCTAACAAATTCATGGTACAATGAAAATGCAATAGTTCATTTTTGTATAATGAAGTTAATTGAACTTGAGAATCTAAAGAAAGCATTGCCCTCCAGTGGATTCCCAGCCATTGTGACATTTCAGGAAATGAGCAGGTGGATAGGTTTGCTAAAGCAGGATGTTCCAACCTGACTTTCCTTTGACTTTGTGTAACATCAAAAGAATCACTTACAGTAAATTGAAAATTAATAAAGCCTCCTTGTATGGCGATGCAGCTGTGGGTAAGAGGTGGAATGTCTTGCTCAATAAAAGTTGTATAGTCCCTAGTTCCCTGCCTCAATCTGTTAGAGTTGCTTGCTTACCAGACATGATTATTTGCAGAAGCATTTATATCACATTGGAGTCAAAAATTGGGCTTGTCGCCCTTTGTGCATCAAGGTGATATGGATGGTGACCACTTCAGGCACTGCCCTATTGTTTTAAAGTTTCCTGAAGACAACTCTACAGACACTAATTTTAATTCTTTTTATGCTTCATCACTTTATTGGGCTGCTCATGAACTAATGGCAGAGATGCCTAAGATAGGTGTAGAATTTTAAAAAATGTTATAAAGTCATTTAAATAAATCTAGCAGCACTTACCTTCTTCACTAGGGGTGCCATCACTATGGCCATAACCTCGATATTCCAGCAATAAAATATTGCACTTACAATACTTGTACAATCCTTGAGCATTAGGCAATCTGTCAAAATAAAAATATTGTGATTTTTTTTTTAAATTCAGCATTAAAGAAACTTTTTTTAGTAAAGTATTTAAATTTTCAATATAGAAGCAAATGGATATATTTTTTAATAATGTACCAATTAAATTAATTCTACAAAATTTTCCAAATATTTTACTGTGAATTACTTGAAAACTGCATACCCATATATTAAAAAGGATAATTTAATAATTCAGTAACTCATGATGAAATCTTTTACATAATTTCAAAGAAATGTATATATATCACATGTTAATTCATTATAATATATAATTTTAACAAACAGGGAACAAAAAAAAATATGTTACGTGATTATCTACATCTAATTTTTAACAGATGCGCAACAGATTTTGCTAACATACAATCATCATTACAATAGCTCTTAGGTTAAAGAAATATATATTCACTAGGGCATTTTATGAAGTCCAATTGCTGAGTGGTAGTGTATCGCACTTCCAAGCTACAGGTCTGGGGTTCAAATCCCAGGCTGGGCAAGGTCGACTCAGCCATTCATCCCTTCAGAGGGGCAATAAATGAGTACCAAGCTTGCTTGGGAACTGAACAGTGGGGGTTTCGCGTCAGACTGACCACTTGACAGAAACACCTGCACATGCATCCCAGTGTCTAAGGTCCTGCAAACTGAGATAGGCACAGTAGGCCTAGCCCCTCTTGCGCTGTTGCACCACTGAGTTCAGTTCAGGGCATTATATACATAAGATTATGTTTGTTTCTCCTTAAGAGAACATTCTTTTGCTTTAACTGAATTATTTTATTCTTCTGCTACAAACTATTTTGTCTATTTTAGCACAATTTTTAAAATTCTTTAGAGAAAATATTTCTTTCATTATTTAATATTACAATTGACTATGAATCCATTTTCTTCTGGTAATATTAAATAATGTGCACAATGAATTTTGTGCTTAAAAGTTCTTGATACAAGCAACTGAAATTTTAAATAAGGAATAACAAGGATAAAAAATAGCTACTTATGAGATTTATAGGTTTTGCATTTATAAAAGTTAATTGCATAATACTTTGTATAATGAAAAATAAACAAATGTTACAAAAAATATTTATAAATATATTTAATAATTTAAGAATAAAAATAAATCCCAAAGTATGCCAGATTTTTTTAAAATTTTACAAGCCATTTAAATTGATAAAATAGATCACCAGTAGATTTTTTTTATATAGTTACTTGTATTTCATTTGAATTTTTATCGATGCATTTTATTTGAAAACTTTAAAACCTTTCCCATTAAACTAGCATTCGACATCAGAAAGAAACTGTAACTCTGATAATATTTAATGTAAAAATTATAATTCTAAAATCAGTATTGAAAAATAAAACAAAACTTAAAAATACATTGAAGCACACAAAAATAATAGCCATTTAAACATTTAACACAAAATCTGTGGTATATTATTATTCTAGCTTTATCATAATTTTTACAATAATTCTTTTTTTCATTTATGTTATTAAATGGCACCACAGAAATTGTGTAAATGAAGCCACGAATAAAATGAAAATGCACTCCTTGATTGGCACACCATCATATATTGATTTTACAATTTTTGGTACAGAAAGTCGTTTGCACTTTATAGAAACAATTTTGACAGTTAATTTTTATCATTAAAAACCGTATTTTTCATGGAAACTTGCCAAAGTTTTATTTCAAAATGCAAATAAAAAAATGTATTGCAAAATTATTTCCGTAAAGTGTGAATGACCTTCTGTAATAACTAAAATTCCATCCACCATAAAAGCTGGCACAATTCCAGTCAAACCTACACCAATGGGCTAAATTCATAACGGTCATATGATAGACTAACACGTGTTCTCCATTGAATTCAAAACTAACTTAAACTTGATATTCCATTTGTAAAATAAGATAAAATTTTAAATTTCATAATTGGGTTAAGCAATGGCATAGCTAGGTATTCAAAGGCCCTGCTGATAAAAAAAACAAGGGTCCTATCTTGGTTGTATTTTACCAATTAAAAAAGAAGTAAAAATATATAAATTTTTTACATATACAAAGCTACAATTTTTGTTTACTATCTTCTCTTTTTGGCATTGTTTGCATTTAAATGCACCATTGGGTTTCTTTCTTTTTTTTACTTTAATTTCAGTTTTATAATTTATGCAATACATTTCATGTTTGTGAGTATTATTATTTTTTCCAAACATAATGCTATGCTACAAAACATAGCTGGGGAATCCCTGGCTATTTATTTAGGAGGATCGAACTCGCCCACCAGAAGGCTTAGAGCTACAATATGGTCGTCCAACAAGATAGACAGAAAATGATACAAAAAATATGCATTAACAAGACAACACAATACAGTATTATTATAATAATTTTTTTTAAAAAAAAAGCCACTGTAAAAGCCCCCCCCCCCGGCCCCCCCACAAAATAACATCAGTCTATTGCAGATGTAAGAAGACTGTGAATATTGAAACAGGAAACTAGCATACTATGAATTATATTGTTATTTAAAATATAATGTAACTGGGAAGGAATTGCCTCTCTTACAGTGGCATAACATACATCCCCCCATTTGGAAAGGTGGACTGCAGGGGGCCTAAAGCCTGACTGAGGCCAAGTATGTCTCAAGGCCCTAAACCCGACTTTGCAGGGGGGGGGGGGCTCTAATATTCTCCATTATGCCACTGGTCTCTTGTGTAGGTTTTTTAAGATGCAATAGTAAGATTTTTCTTAGAACTGTCAAGTAAAAGTTTATAGAAAAATTTTAAAAAAACTGAAAAAAAAAATAATAATTTTCAGCAAGTAAAGTTCGTAACACTAAAGAAACAACAGAAAGAATTTTGGGGAATTCCCTACATGTTCCAATATACTTTCATCTGAATTGCCAAGATTATAGTTATGTTGCAACCTTTTACATTTATATCTTAAATGTTGGAGAAATTATCACAAGTTCGGCTTGCTTGATGGTCAAGGTTCGAGGGCCCCCCCCTAAACTTGTGGACCCCGGTGCACGGCATTGCCTAGCTCACTGGCAGCTACGCCACTGGTGTTAAGATGTTCGAGTATTATGAAAAAAATTTCATCAAAAAGATTTTAAAATTTTTTAACAAAAACTTTTCAAGTGCATTATTATTGACAAAAATGTACTTTTTAAGAGAAAGTTTCTGCAAAGAGAAAAAGATGGCAACAATGAAGCACATGTACTGATTAGCTAGAAACACATGGTTGCACTTATTGTGAGACTATGTTGTCACATGAGTTTTTGAACTGACTGGCCAGAAACATGTGGTTGTCGTAATTATGTGACTAAGATGTCGCATAAATTTAACCCATTAAAACATCTTATTTTTGCAGAATACTGTATTACTTAGCAATATTTTTCTAATTTGATGAAAATTGTTAATGGGATTATATACATATATACTCAGTTTTTTACCTCACCATAAATATTCTCCATGTGATTTTAAGGATATATGTACATAATCACAAAATAAATTATACATGAACATCTGAATTTCTATTTCTTGTTGGGACACCTGTTACAGTAACAAGAGCCTATATACCATAAAATCCAGCATACAATATGTACCTTTAACACAGAAATTAACATCGAAATTTATGGGTGTGCATTATACTCAAGGTATCAAAATGAAAGCTTTTAAATAAACAAAAAAAATTAGACTTCTACATACATTTAAAAACTGTTTAATTAAAAGAAATGCCATTCTTTATGAACTTAACCAGATGTAGTTTTAGAAGTATAATATTTTTTTCTAAGGCTTGGAAAATTATCTCAAATAATGACTTCAGAACGTAAGAGCATTACGCACATATATTTTAGGTTTCTACCAAAAAAGGGGAGTAAGCACCATACAGCGAATATAGAGTGAAAATCATTTAACACGAGACTGAAGGGCCTCAAATATTTTTTCGTGTAAAGGATATTGCAATATATATATATATATTCAATAAATTAAGTTTATTAGAGTACATTTTACTTACATAGATATATATTTATGCATGTATTTAATAAAAATTAATGAAACAAAATGAAATTTAATACAAAATTTTCAAGGTTTTGAGAAACAAAAGCATTTTTTGAGTTTTTGAAAAACAATGATATTTTCCTTGCATTGCCTTATTTAGCATCAAACTGTCAACAAATTGTTCGATGTCATCCATTTTGTTATTCATTTCACCATTGGAATCCGCATCTAAATAAATAACTGCACATTGTTTTCATGATGTTCCTCATTTCAGATGACATGGAATCAGATGCTGCATTATTCATCTAATTTTTGTCATAGGAACCATCATCAATGATATTTTTTGAGCTTTGAACAAACTCCGAAATGACTTCGTCCGCCATAGTTGGGACTGTACACACATTGTTGTTATTAACTGTAGCAAATTCTTCTGATGACGAACCTGCATGTCTGGTGTTTTTTGTATTATGTTCATTCCCAGAAGGGAAATCTGTTTGTATTAAAAGGAGAAAAAAATGCATGAAAATACATAGCAGTTTGTTGGGACTGTTGTACTATTTTGTGTTAACCAATATTTTGTCTTCTGCATTTTTGCATTAAACATATTATACTGAACCTAAAAAATAAAAATTGCAGAATGATTGAAAGAATGGGTACTCATTATATGGTGGTGTGCATTATACAGCAGATCATGTTATATGTCAGATTTTATGGTAAGTCAATCAGCATAACTGTAAGGATTATTGAGCATATATACGAAAAAAGTAATAAAAATTAACATTTCCATTACTAACCTATGACCTATATTTCCCGCATTTCCATGAAAGTAGAGTATAGTTGGTACTTGTCCAACAATAGATGGGTCCTGCTTAATGAAAAAAGCATGAATTTTCACACCATCTTCGGTTTTTAAAAAGATACTATCACCAGGCAATCCGAAGAGTGAAGGTAGAGGAACATATAATCGTGATTGTGGTGGTTGATCAGGATGATAAAGGAAGAAATCTCCTACTTGAAATAGAAAAGCTGAAAACATTGAAACAAATCAGTGTTATAAAATTATTTACCTGGGTAACCTTGCTTACTAGTTAACATACAAATCAGAGATTGATTTCTTTTCTATTTTAATATAAAAATGTATTAAATTATAAATTATTTTTAGATATAATTTTTAATAATTAAAGGTATCTCTAGACATCTTCTTTTAAATGACTTTAAAGGTATAAAAAATGTAGCTAATGCTATTTACGCATTTTTTTGCTGCCCATCCAGTATAGTGATGCTGAAAGCTGTGCCATAAGGCTCGGGTTCGAATCTCAGAGAAGGCACAGATATTTGTAAATGTATAGTGCCTTTGCGGCATGGGGGTACTCAAAATAGCCATCAAGCCACAAGTTCTCTTATGAGGTTGGTGGAAAAGGAAGAAAGGTGGGCGACCCCTGACCACCCTCAAGATGTTCTCCCTCAAAATTGGGGTAAAATCTGGCCTTTGCCACTCAGGTGTCATTAGCCACAACAGCATGCTTAATTTTGCTTCTGTATTTTGTTAAAATCAGGTTGGTTTAAGACATAATGGTAGGCTATTTATGTAGTATCGCAACAATGCCAATGTTTAAGATAACTAGCCAAGTTGGCAAACCTGATTTCACATATGTCATGCAAGCTGAATTGGCAACCAGGGGTTCAATTCATATAATATCACCAATACAGTTACCATAATATGCAAGTATCGACTTTACTTACAATTGTCAAATACTACATCGTTTTTCAAAGTTGGTTCTGTTACAGTTCCTCATTTGAGTCTTTAAAAACAGATCATTGTTTAAAAAGTGTGATTTAATGGATTTACAACAAACAGAAACAAAAATTATACTTATAGTTCTAAATCCTTCTGAAGGTGAAAACTTTGTAAAATGACAATATCATAAAATGGTAAATGATTGTTAGGTATTACCACTTAATAATTTATTCATTTATCTTTTCATACAGTTAAAAATATACTTTATTATAACATTGCCATAAAAAAATATTTAAGGCTTGCATCAGTCCATATAAATTCTATTGAGGTAGCTCACAACATAACTTCATTGATTACAAAAATGTTATAATACTTATTTTACTGTATTATATCAGGCATTAGACCTGTAAGTTAAATAGTGGCTTCTTTAAAATTTCATGAACAAATTAAAATAAAGTAAAAATGTGAATAAAATTCTGATTTACGGCATAAAAGTATTAAAAGTTGGCTGGAAAAGTAGTTATGGTAGAACTGTCACAAGTCAGAAAAGAATTTATATTTTCATACGATCATTTTAATTAAATCTACTATTTGGAAGCTTATAAAAATCACTCATTGATACTACATTCACTTTGATCATATTTTACCAAACAAATATCATAACATCTGGAACAATAAAATGAATATCTATTGATATTTCTGAACAGATAGCCCTGATTAAATTTTACCGGATATAATTAAAAAGTAATTTTAATGAGTTATTTGTAAGACCAGTAAAATCATACGATGAAATTAAATGACTCACCAGACAATGCGAACATAAACAAAATAAAAGCAATTAGTCCACCATAGCACCAATATATAACAAAAACTACAAATACAGCAGCACTGCAGCTCATCCAGCACTTTTTAAGAAAATACAACACAAGACCAATAAAAACTTTTAAATCTCCGCATTTTGTTGCATTCGGTTCTTTTCTAGAAACTTTGCTCATGTCAATAGTTGTATTATTAGCAGTCTGGAGGTGAAAAGAATCTTTACTATCACATTTTAATGGGAAATACTCTTTCTTATGAACTCCGCTATCCAGAGGAGGTTTTATTTTGGCCATTTTGCTTTTACTCTGATTCAATCCATTGTGTTTTGCACAAGTAAGTATAATGTATACCAAAAAAAGTGTAAATAAGCAAATTTACGAGTAGCTGAAGACAGAGTTACTGCTCTCAAAGTGGAGTGAAGAAAGAAACGGGAGAATAACATTATGTAGGGTTATAGAGCCAACCTATATTATCTCGCCACATCTGGTGGCTCCTTCAAATTCCATGCCAAATGTTTCATTTTCTCTGTGGATGTGAAACATAGTAAATCCTATTCTCATATTTCTATAAAAATATTGAGCACTGAAATATTTTATATTGGATTGTACTCAAGTATATTTTAAAGAAAATACGTTCGAGAAAAATCAATACTAATTCTTCTGAATTTATGAATGGTGTGTCTGTGTGTGCCTACTTGTGCGAAAGAAAGAGCATCTAAATTAAAATATGATACATTTAAATCCAATAGCTATTATAAACATATAGATACCATAACTTAATAAAATTTCCATTGAGGAAACATCCTCTCTTTTAGGGATTAAATAAATGTCACGAATAATGTAAATAAAAATGATCAATTTTTTTTTATCGCTTTTTAAATTTAATAAATCACGATAATGAATAATAAAATTCCGAGCAAAAATAATCTTGGCTGCCTGTTTCTTAGTAAATTTTGTACTGTTCAAATAAAGTTCAGTTAGTTAATTTTACATATGTTACTATATATATATGTTACTAAAGAATATTTGTTTGGGAGATTTCTTTTTTAAAATGAATAATTTATTTTGATAGAATATCAACTATGATTAAATAAATTTATATGTATTCCTATAATTATGCCCTTGCTTTATTTTATAACATTCTGAAAAATGTATATTAAAGAGATTTTTTTTATTTAACCTTAGCACATGAATTTATAAATTTTTCTAACATATAGTCAGAGCGCTGATTTATCCATTGAAAGCTTGGAGCAGGCGCACAGCGACCCGGATGAGCTGAACTTAACCTGATTTTCTGGTTATAAATTTTGATTCGTCAGTACCAAGAGGGCTTGTAGATCTTCTGCGCCCAGAGCCCGAAATGAGCTTAAATTCGCACTGAACAAAGTACTCGTAAATATTACCGATAAAAGTATTAAGAAAACAAAACTTATTGTTGTTGGCGTGTCTTTCCCTAAGAGAAGGAAAGAAAGTTTTTAGAGCCTAAGACAGGTTGGACTTCTACACGATAGATGGCAACACCACCTATCTCCACCTCTTCAATTTAGGCATGTAACTGAAGGGGAGGGAAGTATATAAATATGTTACCGTTAAAGTGTATAATTCAGTTATTTCATGAAATAACTAGACATGTTAGTTAAAGTATATAATAGATGAAATATTTAATACTTTACTCAGTTATTTTATGAAATAACTAATGATGAACCATTAAAATGAAAAAAAAAAGTGTGTTGTGATGTTTGATATGAATAAAGGTAGCGTGATCTTGGTTAATTTAAACATTGAATTTATTTACGTCACAGCTATTATTTACAGTATTATACATTAAAGTTATTAAACTTATTAAAAGATTATTAGAGTTCTAATGAGGTGTTTTGGGAGAGGAGAAATCCTTCTAGCCATCTCTCCTTGGTAAGTTCAGAGCCTCCTTCTTCCCTCGCGCGTCTGCTTCCTTCCGACGGGTTAAGGCATCTTCCACTTAGCTCTCCCTCCTTCTCTGATCCCTTCAAGAGGTCAGCATCTCTCTCTCTCTCGGGGATCAAGGCGGCACTTTTGCAACTCTGGTTGCATCCTGACAGCAATGGGAAAGGGTCCCTCGTGATGCCCGTGATTCAAGCTGATACTACGCAATAATTCAAAATTGCACCTGTGTCCCTGCCCAGGTGTTGATCGTTTCCACAAAGACGCCGAACACAGCTGCAAAACGGAGACGTTACAGTGTGTGCTTATGACCACACAATAGAAGTGATAACTTCTACTTTTGTAATGTTATTTCAGGGATTAGTTAGGTGAATAAAAAACATTGGGATATAGTATTGTCCTATAAAAGTATTTGTTCCTATGTCTGTACTCATTAAGTAATATTTTTTTTGCGAAATATACTATAATATTTGTGAATTAATTGTATTCTAAGAAGGAAATAATAGGTTTATGGTAGCTGAAATAGGTTATAAATACTTTAGATTCAAAATTATGTTAATATCTGTAAAAAAAAAACTCCGTCAAGCGTTGTTCCGTACTTCCTCGTGCTTTCATTTGTATCATTTGATATAATTAAATTGAATTTTGATTTTAAAAATCAATTAAAGGCTTTGATGATTCATCTTTTGAAAAATACACTTTAAAATTCCCACTGAAAATCATAGGTAACTTGTTCAGAAGACCCGAACCGGCTTTGTGAATTTTGGTTGTAATTTAACGATATTCAATTCTATCCATGAATTAATTTAAGCAAAGGGATAGTAAGATAGGTAGTTGATTGGAAAGAGAGGAATCTTGGTCAAAACCTTTATAAAGGGATTTGTCGCCTAACCGGTATAGTGGACGCTGACTGCGGTGCCGTAGGGACTGGGTTTGAATCCCGGAGATAACATGGATGTTTGTAAATGTGTAGTGCCTTTGCGACATGGGGGTACTCTAAATAGCCGTCGAGCCGCAAATCCTCTCGTGTGGTTTGTGGAAGGGGAAGAGAGATGGGAGGCCCCTGGCCACCCCCAGAGTTTTCTCCCTCTAAATTGGGGTGGAACCGAGCAAAATCATACTGTCACCTGCATGGTGCTCAAAGCTAAGGCTAACGACAGGCGTAAAAATTCTTGCCCTTAGCCGTGATGAATTTCGCGGGCCTCGATCTGACTTCGTTAGGCAGGTGGCATTAGTCACAACAACAACAATAGAGGGATTTAATCAGAAGATTATATCACATAATCTCTAGCTCATACTAGCTGTTTGGCATTGTATGGCAGTTTTGTACAAATATATCCGGTGCTGCTGCAAGGTAAGTCTTCTTAATTATATTTTGTTTTCTTGTATTTAAATTATTTAATGTAACTTTTTCTGAATACATGTATACTTAATTATGTTATTTTATATTTTTAATTGTTTCACTTTTCTTTTTAGAATCAAAGTATATTTAAGTAATGTGATTAATACAGCGTTTCTCAAACTGTGGGGTGCGCCAACCTTGGAGGCTTGATAAATTTACGAGGGGGGCATATTGAAAAGTCGAAACCGAAAGATTATTTAAAAAATTATTAATTTACTGAAAGTGAACAAATAATATGCTTTCTGATGTAATAAAATATAAAATACACATTTACACGGATATGATACACTTATAAATGTATCAGTACTGTACAATGTATTTTATTATTAATTTAACAATACTAAGTTAAGAACAAGTTTGATAATTATCAGTGACCCCATGGGCTTGTGCAATAACACTTATCTTGATAATTTGTACAGTTTATAATTAATTCCTTAACTGCCGATTAAAAGGGACGCGATTTGCTCCCCAATGCCATCATTTACCACGTAGACGTGCGTAATTTTATGGGGGGGGGGGCGGTTGTTATAAATAAGCAAATCCTCTGAAGTAAGTAAATCCTTCGCAAACACTGTCAAGGTCCTTTTATTGCATTCCAAAGCCTTCGGAATAATTGTATGGATAGCAGTGCACAGAAAAGGTCATACTTCGGAAAGACGTATATATACGTTCAGAAAATCAATGCTTCGACTGAGCAAGATATTTATAAACGTCGGTGGCACATAAAAGGTTACAGTCGAATTGTAGCTTTAGTGTCAAAGTATAGCATTATTGAATTCAATACATTGTTATTGTATGGAGGGGGGCGCGATGAAAATGATAATTGAATATAGGGTTGCGAATATTGAAGTTTGAGAAGCACTGGATTAATAGAACTATTTGTTCATTGCTATTCTGATTAGCTTACAAAACTAGATTTTTATTCTTAAATTCACTGCAATATTGCTAATGATAATTATACTATTTACTCAGTTCTATAAAAATTTGTCATTTTTCTACGTTTTGTTTAATTTTAGTATAGGATTTCTCTCTCTCTCTCTCTCTCACTAAGCCTATTTTTTAAAAATATTACATGTTTCATTTTCATGCTTCAACTAGGATTAGAAAAAATCCCACATTTATTTTCGCAGAAAGAGGTAGCGAAGGGGAGGAGCCCCACTTAGATCAAAGCTAGGAACTTTACTTTTATGGCATATTGGTTGGGGGACAAACTACCACTTTTCATATCATTTCGGAGTGACGTGGGAAGGGGGAAACGTCCCTCCTTTTCTTTTAAGATTTGTGTATGTCGCGGACTACCTTGTACGAGCACGATTTCCGACTAAAGACGAAAAAAGCCGAATGAGAGTTACAAACCCGAGCGTGACGTTCATTCAAGTTCACTCTCCGGCAAAACGCGCCTATAGAAGATATCAGTGGTGTAGCATGGGGGGGGGGGGGCGAAGGAGGCCATAGCAACGGGTGGCATCAGGGGCGGCTCTAGCAGTTTTGCTGCCCCTCTCCACAAAGCATAAAAAATATTATTAAAAAATATATAAATTGTTCGTAAATACACACCTATAAAACTTGAATAGTTCTTGCAAAGAAAAAGCAATAGAACAGTATACGTATAAATATTTATTAAAAATTAAAACAAAAAACAATATAAACAAAAAATATTAGAATTTTTTCCCCCTTGACTCTTAACTCTGAAAACTTTCTGATTAATTCTTTTAAATCAATTTGTTCAGCTATTTTAAGTTCGATAGCCAATGTACATAAACCATTTAATCTATCATGAAGAATTGTAGACTGTAAGAAATTTTTAATTGAGAAACTCCTCTTTCCACTTGCTACATTTATTGGCAAAGAAAGTAAAATTCTTGATGCGATGGCAAGATTTGGCGCAAATTCTAAAACTGAAATAAATTTTAAAACTTCTATTGGACTTTATTTTTTGCCTACTAATGCTGAATTCTTTCATCTGCTAGATCAAGCGCATTTATATCTACTGATTCTCCATCTGTCAACATCATTTCTAAATTTTTACAGTTTTTAATTATTGAATGTTTAGGAGTATCCTTTAAATCATATATATTATATAAAAATTGAAAAAAATTACCATGGGTACTCATTAAATTAAATCTGCATTCCAAGGCATTAATTGCTTGGTCAATTGTAAAAAAATAAAACTTTATCTTGAATTTTAATTTAGGATCTTCCACCAAATCATCTTGTGCTTCGTAATCAAAATTAACATTTTTGCGGTGAACTCTGTGACGTGGCTGCGTGACCTCAAAATTAAGAGGGATATCAATCTCGTCGGCCAATTCTTTTGCATCACAGAGCATTTCAGTAAAAGCCTCATCCGATCGAAAATCATTAAAAAAAATCTGTACAATTTCTGAAGAGTTCCATAGTGGATGGTAGATCGTAATCTTTTGTATTTAGTAAACTTCCAGCTTGCTTTTTAATATAGGCTTGTTTTTCGAGTCGCTTTCTTTTGTATTGCGTACCAGATAGTTTTTTACGTCCTCCCTCAAACATTCTAATATTTTTAAAAAAATATACTTAAATTAAGTAAGGGAAGTATGAATTCATCAAACATTGACCCATTTTAATTAAAAATCAATGTGTTTGAGATTTTCTAAAATCATCGTAAATTTAAAACAAAGAATATAAAAAGCCCTTATTTTACTTTCGTTTGAACACTGTATTTATTTATGTTTAATATGTTTAGAATTAGTAACTATATAGAGAGTAGGATATCCTAATAAAGTATATTTTCCAGTATTAAAATTAGGAAATCTTTTTAACTTATATTTTCAACAAACCCACGTATACATATGTGCATAGCACGCACAAAATATAGAATGAGTTTACATAATTTTTAATCTAAGAAAAATGTTCTACTTATACAACTCCCACAGAAATAAAACTTTCCATTGATCTTATTAACATAATCTAGAAATTAATAATCTTTATAATCACTAAAATTAACACTAATAAAAAGTACTCAAGAAATAGACTACAATATTTAAAGTAAAAATAAAAAATACATTATATTTCTCAGTCAAATAAAATTCTATCTTTAGCTTCCTCAAAAAATGTCATTTCGACATATTTTTCATAACATTTAAATATAATCATATGTAATCTCATTTGGAAATATATTTATATACTAAAATAATATTACTAATATTACTATCTCTCTTTACATCAAAGAAGAAGAAAACATTGAAATATATAGCTTACTTATTACTGACCTAATTCACAAACTTTAAATATTTCGAAAGGATTTTTATAAAATGCCTTTTCGATACTTCAATCAGCAATAACACAATTATTTATAAGAATATAACTACCAAATAGTATTACTAAATTTCTCTTGATGTATGAAAAAAGAGAAAAAAAAAAACAACCTGAAACCACATCTGTTATATTGATTCAACATGATGATTCAGAGAAACGGAATCAAAATTTACAATAAACAAGACAAATGAACCACAATTTTTTTTTTAATTCTGGGAAGAGTAATGAAGGTTGTGCAATATCTCGTTCCGGAAATGGAAGCTCTGTTATGAAAAAAAATTTCGCGTCAACAATATTATTTCGATTTAATCTAAAAATAAAAATTTTAGTTCATTTCTCTTTACTATATAACTATGGATACGTATATACAAAATAATTTCATTGAAATCAGAATTAACTAGTTTTCTCTCTTTTAACTCAGTAGTCCTTTCAGTTATAATATAGTTACTCATTTATGTGTGAATTTATTTATAACACACTTAATACATGTGGGAATCCAACCGAAATCTTCCAAAAGGTGGGATGCTTCAGATGGCGGGGTTTTTATGGCGTGGTGTCTAGGGGTTTTTAGGGTGTATTAGTTAATTTTGAAATAAAATAGACAACATAGTTAAAGAAAGAAACTGGTTGAAAACTAAAATAATTTATTATGAATTATAGGGGAGTATTTACATGGGGAATATTTCAAAAGAATAGGAAAGTTAGATAAGCATATTTCGAAAGAATAGGAAAGTTAGATCACATTACTTTAAGGGAGGCAATTGAGATTAAATAGAACACGTTATGGTGCTATTAAGACTTACCGCCTGGCGCGGACGAACGATAGAACTCATTATGGTGCTATTAAGACTTACTGCCTGGCGCGGACGAACGGCGCTGACGCGCGAAATACGACGTTTCTCTGACGAGTGTTAGTGGGCCTCTGGCGAAAAAGGTTGATGTCGGCGTTTTAAAAGGGACGCTAGATGGCGTTGATGTGGAATACTGTTTTGATTAGAATTGCCGACCTCCGTAAAGGATATGATCTAACCTTTTACAAATGAGATATCCTACATACATATATTTACAGAAATGTACCTTACAGAAAGCACTACTGTACTTGTATATTATTTTAAGTCTTAAAAAAATACAAAATAATTCGAAATTAAAAACATAATTACCTATTGCTATTTCAAATGAGCTAAATCTAAGATTCAGTTGAGCCAATTTTTTTGAACTAGAGTCTGTTGATGGTAGAGATCACAAGAGCTTGTAGTAATTACTCAAGAGTAAAATAAAACATTTGTAGCTCGCTATCTTCAACAAACTTTTATTACCTCTTTGGTTAGCTGACGCCGGATATTTTATGGGTGCCCAGAATGTCCGTAGTGAACCTAGTCCGAGAAGGGGAAAAATTACAGGAGTTGGTATAAACATATCAAATTTCATGATTTAACATATACTGCGGCTTCGAACCCTTCAAGGTTCAACATAAAAGTAAACTGACATTTAACGTACACAGTAAAAAATAAGAAACATTAAATGAAATACCAGTATCACAATACTAAATACAAATAAATATATAACTAGAAATTACAAAAGAAGGAAATCAAATACACATTCAACAATAAATTTTGTCGGTAAGCCAGTCAAATATTTAAATATGCATGTAAATACGATTGTTTTTTTAAAGAGATATTTATAAATTTAAAAGGTAAACAATAACTCTTTTTAGAAGACATAATTTTTAACTGTATATAACAGCAGAATTTTGAAGAACTGCAATTTATCGAACGCTGCTCTAAACGAAATATTCTGTTTTTGTGCACATTTGTCACCCTTAATGTAGTAATTTATGTTTCTGATTTCCCGTTTTTTTCCCTTCCCGGGAAAATTTTAAAAAATCAGTAATCAACAGGTTATTTTTAAATAATATCAATAATTATTATATAAAATACAGAAAATATATACCGTTTTTTCTTCAATTTTCGATTTAGCTTCGACTCATAAATTTTTAGATTTTTAAACGTTTGTATTTGTATTAAAAATTAAAAATGTACGTCATGAAACAATTGATACAATTGAAAACGGTTTAAAATAATAAATAATTAGTATCAAAATGTATTTTCATCCATGCTTCCTGCAAAATAAGTACAATTTTGTGAGGCAGACAGAAATTTTAAATTCTACCTTTGAACTTCAATGAAATCTCCCAAATGTTTTAATAAATAATTTTCAAGTGTAGTTAGTGTAGAGTTTCTCAACTCCTCATTCTCGTATGCTTTACATTGCGATCTGCGCGTACGCGAGACCTCCAGCAATTGCGAATAGTACTTACTCGCGCAGGCACCTAAGATGCAATCTGCGCATGCGTCAGCTTTTCTACTCTAGCGACCCCGCGCATTCAATTCATTCTGACTTCACACTTCCCTGGCAGCACACGCGTTCCTCCGAGAGCAGTTACCGAACATGAAAATAAAGAAAGTCATCTAAATCTGAGAACATCGCCTCGTTCATTACTCATCCTGTCTCCCACATTAGTAACAAAATCTGTAGAAAGAAGTATTTCGAAGGAATAAATAATTATTCTGAAGAAGGAAATTATTACTAATACGAATACAAAAGAATTTATTTAGTTAATAATAAATAAATATGTCACATAAATATGTATTTATTTTGAAGATGCTGTTATCACTTTGATTTTTTTTTATTCTCAACCCTTATCATATACATAGAGGAATCTTCCCCAAATTAAAAGTTATAATTTTTTTAATGAAATTGATCTCTTTTTGAACTAAAGGCAAGAATTGTTAACGACATAGAAAAAACGTTACAATTAAAAATCTCGAATAAAAAAAAAATTCACATCCAAAATTAATGTTTTTTTACTTACTCTCATGAATTTGAAATTTAATCAGTCAAAGATGAATCAGTTATTCCTCTAATGTTGCTACTAAGAGATAAATATTTTACTTGTATCATCGATTTCTTGTTTATGGAGTTGCTGTATTAATGTTGCATAAATATTAATGTAAGAGAGAATCGCACACGAAAGTTTGGTTAAGAAAAATAATGAATAAAAAAAGTTACGAGATTATTTAGAAATAATCTCCCAAAAACAGTTTGGTGGTTCATTCCCTTCTTCAAATTACTAATTCAGTTAAATAGCTCATAATAAAGACAAGTATCCGAACTTTTTTTAAAAAAATTAAATAAATATTTTTAAGTATTAAGCCGTAAAATTCGGCGTATAACGCGCACTTTTAACACAAAAAACAAGAACGAAATTTAAAGATGAGCGTTATACGCCAGATATTAAAAAAAAAAAATTAGATTTCTACTTAGATGAGAATACTGTTTATGTAAAAAAAAAATGACATACTTAATGAAAATAAAGGGTTGTAGTTCTAGAAGTATACTATTTTTTCAAAAACCTAAGATAATATCACGAATAAACGATTTCAAAACATAATAGCATAGTATACGTACCTTTCAAGTTCCTTCGTAAAAAAGGGTGTGCGCGTTATACGGCGAATATACCTAAAAATTAAAAAATGCAGCTTGAAAGTAAAGGTGCGCGTTATACACCGGATTTTACGGTACGTTATCCACATAAACTGATTTGGCAAAAAATTGTGCAAGGTTTTACTCTTTCCCATGACAAGCTGAAAAGATTCTCGACTCTTCGTGTGTGTTACTTTTCTCTTATTACAGGCTTACCCCTCAGCTGGGGGAATGAAAATTCCTCTGTCTAGGAAGTTTCGAGTGAACGATCGTAAATTGCCTCAGCAGGGTCACCTAAAATTTATAGCAGAGGTTGAACCTAGTCCAGTAAAGAAACAGCTACTTGATGGATTATTTAAGCCCCGTGCCATTCCCGGAAATACAAAAAGTACTGAAATCTAACGATTTCCCGGGATCCCCTTTATATCAGTGCAGTGAAAATGTTGTTAAGATAAACACATCTACTTGTATCCCGAGATCGAGTACCCATACACTTGCAAAGTCAAATCACCACGTAATCTAATTATTATTTTTTTAAGAGATATAATCGTTGCAAATTTTACTAGCAATGGTCGAATTTTCAATTCAGTCCAAAACAAAATAATTATGTTCCACGTTTCCAATGTGTAAATAATAATATTTTAGAAAATAATTTCATCCACATTTTTTCGTAACAAAAAAAGTATTTTTCAAATTCGGTTCAAATGCCGCCCCGGACATGGGTCCGAAACTGAAGGAAACGAGTGAAAGATTTAATACACTCACAGATTTATTAGTCGCTATGCAATCGCATTCCTTTTCATGTTATGTAGGCTTCTGGCAACTGGTACTGTGTGAAGTCAATGATGTTCAAAATTATTTGCAAACAGAGGGACTAAATATCTATCAATGTGTTCAAAAATTACGTGCTTTACAAACCGTATTAGAAGCAAAACGAGAGGAATTCGTGGATGATGCTTTAATGTGTGCTAAAAGTTTAAGTGAAGATCCTGAAATTTCTTTTGAACCCCCAGGACGAATCAGAGGAAGGATATATTTGGCGACACAAGTAAAGATGCTCAGATATCGTACGAAGATGACTTGAGGCGAACAATGTTTTCTTCAATAGACAGAGTAACTGCTGAAATTCGAGAAAGATTCAAATAGTTGCAGAATCTAGTTCAAAAATATGCATTTTTAAGGCTTGAAGTGATAATGAGCATGGTCAAGATCAAGCTCCCCAAGACATTAATAAAGAAGAATTCGAACTTGAGCGTGTACGTCTACAAGTTTTCGTAGCTGCAACAGACCCAGGCAGTAAAAAAAGGTCCGGCTCTTTGGGTTTATTGAAATATATTATTGAGTCCGAACTTGAAGATGGCTTACCAAACATTGTCATAATGTTGAGAATTTTTTTTAACATTTGCCGTCAGTAATGCCAGTTACAAGAGAGGCTTCTCTAAGCTAAAATTAATTAAAAAGTATCTCACACAGATCGACTATGTCCACGCTGTCTAACAAATTTAGCTATTCTGGCAATTGAACCGGACACATACATATTGATATTGACAATTGAAAAGATTTTGCTATGAAAAAAAACACGAAAAGTACATTTTTAATCAATAAAAAATTTAAAGCTGATTTTCTTTACTTTTAATTAATTTTCTTGACTAATAATTAAAATAGAGGGGCTACAAATTTCCGATCGGCCCCAGGCAGTGAAAGCCCACAATACGCCACTGGAAGTTATCCATCCAATAAACAATTTCAAAGTTATTTTATAATTACTTTTGATGTGTAACATCAGGCCTGTCCCTCTTTTTATAGTTTCTTTACTACTGATAACCTGCTTCGGGCAGGGGAGAGCTTATACACTAAAATATCATTTCCCCATGTTAATCCTAAGGTGCGACTTTTTTGATAGTATGGGGTTGATATTTCGGGGATCGACTAAATTAAAGTTCAGATTCCGAAACCCTGGGAAGCCCCAGGTGTATCCCTCCTGCTGGGCAGCTCTTTACTATGGCGTGAAGTGAGAATCTATTTAAGGTTTATTACACGCCATATAAATAGTAAAAATGAATGATAAAAAAGGTTAAACATATTTTTAATTTACAGCAATATATAGAATATTATAAGAATTACTAATTACTTAGGTTGAAACATGGAAATTGAATAAAAGGGAAAGCACGTCTTTCCTCGTGCGAGTCAGAGAGAGAAGTTTGAGCGAGTGTCCGTTCAAATCAGTTCACTTCTCCTGCTCGCCGGTTGGTTCCAGTTAAGAGGAATTAGGTGGGTGCTGA
>BMAV01016112.1:19558-43770 GCA_019973955.1 Trichonephila inaurata madagascariensis | reverse complement strand
AAAAAAAAAAAAAAAAAATTCCAAGACTTTTGCAAAGTTTTACAAAAAAAGATGTAGATAAAATCAGTTAAAAACAGAATTTGATTTTGAATACAAATAACACACGATACATACCAAATAGTTATGAGTTATTTCTACACACACACACATGTATTAACTGTTTTAATACTTTTATTTTAAGTTGCAGCTACTATAGCAAATCCTGAGAGCTGTTTCAGCATATTAAAATTAATAAAAAGTTACATTCATTCATGCATGTGTACAGAAAGCTTAAATGCACTTGCAATATAAAGCATCGAAAAAAAAAAAAGTTAATTTTTCTGAAAATAACACGCAATAAATAAGCATGGGTATGCGACACTTGGATCACAAATTAAAATTAATGCGAGTATGAACTATATTAAAAAACGTACATTACAATTTTTAATAACACATTCAATATTTTTTTTTCTTCATATAAAGTGCCTATAACATGTAGATCTAATTTTTTAAAATTGTACAATATTAAGAGAGAGGGGGAATGTATCATTAGAAAAGGTGCAATAATTATCAGAAATGCTATTTAATTATCCTCAGTTTTAAATATATTTTTCTTATTGAATTACACGTGATTTATCTATAAATAGATGTTTTCGAAATACTCGTAAAAAAGTTTACTTGTTTAAGCCATTGTTTATCTCATTAAAGAGTTAATATGAAAGTTTTTGATTAATAAATAGTTATACATTGATGAAAACGAATTTTATTTTTACAGCACAATGAATTGCAAATTAGATTCAAAAAATACAATTCATATATATAAATAAATAGTCGCATAAAATATCTATTCACAATTAAATTAAAAATGTATTTGTTGTAGACAAAACAAATATTTTTAAACAATTTAAATGATGAATAATACTATTTAAAAATATGTGAATTTAAAACAAAAAATCACAAGAATGTTGCATTGGACATTCCACAAACTTTTCAGGTTATAAAAGTAACTCAATATATTTCAGCCGCAGCATTGAAAAGAAAGAATTTTCAAAATAAGAAAAAATGTACAACTAGACCTAACAAATAATTTCCAGTAATTGAGTTGTTTTTGTTTTTTAAATTGGCATAAGTCACTTTGTTTTTAAAGCTAAAAAGTACCCTTTTTTTTAAAAAAAATCCATGTGCAGCACAGTATGTCATTTCTGAACGTAAAAAAAAAGAATTAACTGTACGAGTTTAAGAGCAAAATAGTCGTAAACAAATGGCGCCGTATGCACGTGCTCACAGGAATCATGTGATCGTGACGTCACATGAATTTAGTCCATTATTGCATATACACTAATGAAAAGCATTCCGGCTTTCCTTGTGTGTGTGTGTAGAGCTAAGAGTAACATCATGTTTTCTCCTGTCTTTAAAACCAAAAATCACTTGACGTTCACTTCATTTCAACTAGTTAAATATGCAGGTGTTTCAAAAACGCATTTTTAGCATTTTCTTTATTAAAATTAAACTCAATTCAAAAGATAAAAGCTTTATAATAAGTTGTATAAGAGAAATAGATTCATGTAAAAAGGTCAAAGAACCTTTTTCAAATTTTAGTGACAATTAAATATTTGTGTTGAAATTTAAAAGTGGTCCTGAGGAGTATTAAATTTCATTCATAAACAGAAATTCATTTACTGAGAATTAAATATCAATTTCAAAATTATCAGAAACATAATCACTTTTTTTTTAAGAAACCGAATAATAATTTGTTCAGGCTGAAGCTGAATTCACACTAAGGCGTACAAACGTCGAGTGTCAATCGTGTAGCTAATCAGAGACTTCATCTCGGCCGAAATGAAGTCTCTGATTGGCTAGACGCTTGACACTCGACGTTTGTACACCTTGGTGTGAATTCAGCTTGAGGGCTTAGAGAATATTAACTTCTGATATTAACGTCTTGTCTTTGGGCCTGGAATCGTAGTAAATGTAAGCAATTTAAGGTGTTTCTTCATTTCAACAGGAAGGTAGATTAATTTTTCGTTGAATTTCCAGCCTCTATGTTTTAATAAATTAATTGAATGGTATTTTAATAAATAAATTGAATTTGTGAAACAGTCAATCAGCTTTTGCTTACACTCTCAAGATGCAGTAATGATTGTGATTGCCAGATATTGATAAAAGTTTTTTTTAAATAAATAAATTTTATACCTATTCCCCCACACATTTATAATTTATTTATAACTCATTCAATGAGTATGTATTTTTGTAGAAATATTGTAACTTATATATCTTAAAATAGTGCGCAGAAGGTGAGAAAAGTGTAGGTTAGAAGAGGCCCTTTGAATTTGGCGATTTTTATCTAGATATGGTGAGATAACAGTTTTCTCGATATTTTAAAAAAAGGTTTTGTCACCTTTTGGAAGAATTAGATTTCTTATTTCTTGCAGAATATACATGAAATAAGAATTAAAATATGCATTTTGCTTCTTAAGAATGTATATTTGGTTGTAACGTTTATCTAATTTCTCACGATTATTGATAGTGTCGCTTACAGTGATACCCTATACGTCACATTTACCACTTCCAGTCAGAAGCAATATACATTTTTAAAAAAATTTTTAAAATTGACCTGTCTTATATTTGATGTACAGAAAGAAAAATACTTCTTTTAAAAATGCAGAACGGTATTTATGTTTTGGTCACCTAAGACATTTTTATAACATATAAATGGCTTTATTTATCTATTCTGTGACTTCCTTTTTTTAAAGTGATCTAAAAGTTTTTTTGAAATTTTATTACAAAATTTAAATTAACTAATATTTTCTTGTGATTTTGTTTTATGTCTTATGTTTTTTAAAAATATTTTAATTTGATTGGTATTATTGGTTTGTGTCTTGTCATGGACAGTAACTGTTGTTGTTACTTATACCACCTGATCGACAGTGACATCCGACCAAGGTCCACGAAATTCATTGCAGCTAAGGGCTAGATTTTTATGTCTGTCATTAGCCTTAGCTTTCAGCACCATGCTGGAGACAGTACGATTTTGCTCGGTTCCACCCCAATTTTGAGAGAGAACATCTTAGGGGGTTGAAAAGCAACCTACCACTTTTCTTCCCCTTCTACCAACCTCACGAGAGGACTTGTGGTTTGAAGGCTATTCACCCTCATGCCTCAAAGGCACTATACATTTACAAACATCCATGTCTTCTCCGGGATTCGAACCTAGTCCCTACAGCACCACAGTCAGCGTCTCTAACCACTATACCAAATGGGTGGTATGGACAATAATTAAATAGAACCAAAGGTCCAAACTAAATGAAACAAAATTAAATGAACATCATTGGCAATCTTTTTGCAGTTATCTTTGTATAAAAATTGTTATTGTCAAATTTAGGATTGTGGTAGTTGTGTGGTATGGTTGCAAAACTCATGGCTGGCATGGTAGAATCTTGATGCCATTGGAGACTTGCCATGTCGAGGGTCTGATGCATATTGAATATGTTGAGACTAAAAATCCTCACATTGTTATGGTTAGAAGTTTCAAGAATGCCCTGTCAGAGCACTGATGTAGTGTTTGTTACTTGCTTGTGGCTCAAAATTATGAGGTTCAAAGGTATAGTATAGTAGTAGAGGTAGTTTCAAAGTCCAATGTTAATTAACACGCTCTCATTTTAAACATCAGATTTATTTTTGATAATTTTCATTTGATTGAAGTACAGTGTGCAGAATTTATGTATTATTGCAACAATTGCCGACTTTATTAATAATTTGCCAAGTTGGCAACCCTGATTCTTATATGTGCCATACAGCACATATAAAAATTTGCAACCATGTGCTTCGTTTCATATGATATCGCCAATAGGTTGTGATAATACGTAAGTCCCCAGTGTATCACAAGCGTCGGGAATCTTTAGCTGTGATGTGCCAAACCAATCTCTACCAATATTATTTAGTGTGCTACACAGTAGGACATTTTTTAAACAATTCAATTTCCACAATAATGCATGCAGAGTTAGAGAATAGAGGTCAGTAATGTAGATTATTTACAGTTTTATTATATATTAATTTTGCATCATTTAAAGATATTTCTTAACAACGAATAAACAGCATAAAATATAACTACTTCTTCAACAGAAATTAAAATTGTATATATAAGAGGGTTGGCATAAGTCATGGCAACTATTTTTTTTCTTGTATGTATGTGAACGGATCACAAACATGTGTGTCGTGTGGAAGTTTTGTAGGCATAGTGTGTATGCATAACATCAGATGGCTCTGTGATTGCTGGTAGTAGCTCAGCGAGGGCTGTGAAATCAGTCAGTTGTGGTGAGTGTCATGCGAGATGGAAGTAACCTCGTTGAGCAGCGCGCTTACATCAAAATAGCCATTCTCCGAGGGAGAAATGCAATGGAATGTCACTATGAATTAGTGGAAGCCCTTGGGAATAATGCCCTACCATACCGTACAGTAGCATGTTGAGTAGGAAAGTTTCAGCAAGGACATGTGTCAACCAGTGATGAGCAAGGTTTGGGATGACTGGTCAATGTGCGGACCGACTTAGCATGTGACGATGAAGACAGACAAAGGGCACTACTGATGATAAGAGTGGCATCGAGAAACTTGTCGACATCGATCGACTTGTATCGCGTGTCACTTGTGTCATGTTTGCCTTAGGTTGCCAACCCCTGGTGTACCATGTTAATGCATACTATTTTTTTAAATTTCATTTTTTAAATGTAGAATGACCACAAAATGTTTGTGAATGAAAACGCATTTATTCCAAATCTAGCAAAATGTGTTTTATCTCTTAATTTCAAGTATATTCAATTTAGGCATAGATATTACCGTTCTCAGATTATGCTTCGTTATTTTTTTATGGTTTGAGGTTTTGGCTAGTGCTAAAACTTAACTAGAATGTGGAAAATAAACAAGTTTGTACAATTTAACACGATTATGATTCAAGAATAATTTTTTACTATAATTTTATTTAAAGGAATCTGTAATATTTCGAATGTTGGGAAGAAATTCTACATTTTAATTTTTTTTTCTAATTTTTAATCGCTATATGAATTATTGTAAATGTAACTAAAATTATAATTCTTGAAATAGTAGTAGATGTGTTAAAAATCAATTTTAAATGCATATCAACCACCATTATATATGTTAACCATAAATTATAATCAATAGATTGAATAACAGTAATTTTTTAAAATCTTTCTGTTAGCAATAAAAGTTCGTGATAATCAAAAATAATATTTTTTTTAAAGATAATGTTTTGCACTACAATTTTAAATTTCTTGAAGAGTTCAGAAATAATACAGAAAATTTTGGATTCTTCTAAATAGCTAAAATAGAAATTATTCTTGTTTTCAATCCATTAATTTTCTTAAAACATGTGTGTCATCTATCATAAGTAATATGTTCCAACCAATTTACATTTTATTAAATTTTTTTGTAGGCATACACTCCTGTGTCATTCTAAATCAAGATAATTCAAGATTCAAAGGTAAAATTTTTAAATAGTTATTATATTTTGTCTTGTTATATATATCTAGCAAAACTCACACATGTAAATTTTTAAAAGAATTATTTTGTGAATATAAAGTTGCAAGAACCTAAGGAGTAACTTCTGTATACGTATTTCTAATTTAATTATTATTTGTATTATCTGTTTAAATGTATGCCTTATTTATTATTTTACATATTCTATTTAAATATTATATACTTCAAATATTTTATTAATTATGTTATTAGACTTTTAAAAAAATTCAAAATTTACATAAAAATAGTGAGTTTTGTAATAATATATATTGTAATACTTTTTATTAGAGTATTTTTATTATTTCTTGTTTATGAAAAACAGAAAAAATAAAAATAGTTATTTTTTCATTTTTGTATATTGCTGGTACTTGATTATTCTGTAATAAAAACTGTGGTGTTTCGAGGACTAATCACCCAGTTTCGCCAAAGAGTGTGACTATTTTTATGTTGTTTTTCACTCTCAAATCAGATAATGTGCATGAAATTTTTATTCATATTTTACTGCAGTTAAAGTATTGTGTAACAAGAAATATATAAAAAAAAATTTTAAGTCAATTCCTACTTAGATCAACAAAGAAAATTTTTATTTTAGCTACTTTTTATTAAATAGTTACAATAATTATAAATATGTATATACATATAACAGGATCAGAACATTAAGTGGTAATTAATTTTTATTAATTATCATTAAAGTATCGTTTTGTCATCCAAAACAGCCGTGTATATAAAATTTCAGTTCAACTGAATGCTTTAAAACATGAACCTTTTCAAGTTTTGACACAAGTCCCCAAAAAGGATGCCAAAGTGGCTGTATTTGTGATTCTTTAAATTATTTTTAATCAATTAATTTTTATGAGTCATAATTAAATGGACTAAATTCATGTGACATCATGATCACGTGATTTTTTTGGCACATGACTATCACGTCATATGTTTACCACTGAAGCTTACGATTATTTTGTTCTTGAACTTTTATGTTTTACTTTCTGAAATGTCTTATTTTGCTGAAATGGTTACTCGATCAGTAAAAGAAAGGATGATGGTAGGGGAAAAAATCGTTTTTTAATATCCAGGAAAAAATCTAAGTGTATTTAAAGCATGATGAAGCGTGAGGATTATTATGTGTGTTCACCACTCTTTGAATAATGTTTTCAATACCGTAAGACAAATGAAAGGATTTTGGATAGATGTAGACTTCTACATGAATGTAAATAAAATAAAATAAAAATTTGCTTATAAGTTATATTGAGAACATATAATTTTATTATACTAATTTTATATTTTTATTATTTTACACATAAACTTTTTAAATTAGAATGTGTATATAGTAGAATATAAATTTGTGTCCATATATTAAATATAAAGGTCCTGCTCACTCCCACATGACCAAAATAAAAGTCATCTTTGAATCCATAATTCTTTTACAAAAAAAAAAAAAAAAAAAATTCAAATTGTAATATATTTGCGTGGTATCTATTAACACATGTGTTTTTCAGAGTTTGACTGTTTGGTATAAACCTGTCAAACACATATGCAAATTTTTGTACTACATATGCATAACAAATATGCATTTATTGGTATTTGCACAATTTGTAGAAGATTTATCATTATAGAAATTAGATTTATTTTATATTTTTGTAAAAATAAATGTAATGATATAAGTTCTGAATATAAATTTGTTGCATTGAGTTAGTTGCAAATATTGACCTAAGAAGAGTACTTGGATCAATTTTATGATATTTATCAAAGAGAATTACAGAGAATCTTTTTTCATAATTTTTGTTAAGGAGTTAATTTACCAAAATCACTGATATTTTTGTTTGACATATGTTTCGAAGATAAATTTTGGGCACTTGTGTATTATAATGATCAATTTCTTTTTTTAAAAGTATATAAATATAATTATATATAAAAGAATACTTAAGATATACATATTAGTGATAACAAAATAACATGTCAATGCATTTCTCCAAGTAAGTTTTAAGTTTGCATGAAATGGAACTCAAGTGTTTAAACAGAAATATCTGGTCAAGAGACATAACCAGTAGAAATTGTGAGTGGAAATTTTATGTAACTATTTATTTTCATATATATATTTATTGCATTGAATTGTTAATTATTTGCAATTCATTGTGTTGTATAAATAAGATTCTTTTTCATCAATGGATAAATATTTATTATTAATCAAAAACTTTCATATTAACTCTATCTAATATGAGATAAACAATAGCTTAAAGAAGTATGTAATTCAACAAGAAATTAAATTGAATTTGTGAAAATTATAGCATTTTTTCTGATGAAACATTCCTTAATATTATATTATAATTTAAAATAAGTAGTTTAGCATGTTATAAGCACTTTATACAAAGACAAAAAAATTATTGAATTTGTAATGTAAATTTTTAATATAGTTCATACTCGCATTAATAATCTGAATTTGTGATTCAAGTGTTGCATATCCATGCATTATATTTAGTAACCAAGAAATAAAGGTGAAGTTTCCAATAGAAAACTATTCAGTTCTGTATAACATTGTACTTAACGAGTAAAATTACAAACACATGTTTATTTATAAACTTATGTTAATATAGCAAGGGCATTTAAGCCTTCTGTACACATGCATGACTGAAAGTAACTCTTTATTAATTTTAATATGCTGAAAGAACTCTCAGCACTTGCTATAGTAACTGCAACTTATAGAAAAATATAAAAATAGTTAATACATGTAGAAATAATCATTTAGTTAATTATTAGCCCTGATTATGCACTTAACATGTAATTCAATAACTTGTAATAATGGATAATCATATTACATTGAATATTTCTTAAAAATTATATATTAATATGATTCATTTCTTTAACTTAATAGAGAAATAGTATTTGCTTTTATTACTTTATACTATTATTTCTAAAAAAATTTCCAAACATTTTTAAAGGATAATTACTAAATAAATCAGACAGTCAAAGATAGGGAATGTTATTTTATTTGAAACATTTTCAAATATCTTTAAATGCTTCATAATATTGTACAATATATATATAAAGTATTTATACGCAATACATTGTGTAAACGAAAAATTCATTTTCATCAAATAACTGTTCCACAATGAAATAAAATATTCATTTGAATTTTAAGTGTAGGTAGGCAAACTTGAGTAAATATAATATTTTATTTTTTAGAAAATTGTTATTTTCCATTTCTATATACTGAAGTACTGGAGAAAAAAAAGAGAAAATTTATGCATAACATTATTTATATATATAAATTCACACCTGTGTGGAGAACAATTTTACCATCTAGTAGCATATAAGTACAAAGGAAAAAAATTTAAGAACTTCCTATTGTTGATAAATCAAACCAAAATTACAGGATTATTTCAAATATCTGACACTTATAATGTTTCACATAGTGTGTTTAATGTCTCCATTGGTAAGCCATCTACACTATTAAAATTCGTAGGTAAACAAACGTATCTATCTATCTATGAACCTATGCGACCCAATTTTCTCCTTGAACCACACGATGCAGAAACTCGCTGAAGGTATCAAAATTTCGGGAGTGATCCGAGAAATCCGTTGGGACCATTTATATTCCGATATTTCAATTAGTTAAAAATATATGAATTAAAAACCTTAAAACGCATAATTAGTACCATTTCTTACCACCAGGGGGAATTCAGAGCTTTTTTTTTCAGATGTTTTTAAAACACAATCTAATTTTTTCATGAGACTCACACAAAAAGTAATTACAGATTCAGAAAGATCATTTACTTCACCACGAAATGCTATAATTTATTTTACAAAATAATTATATTTTGTATTTTTTACAATTTTTTTAAAATGAGTCGAAATTGATACGCTTTAAAGAATACAATTTCTAAATCGTTCCGCTTGCACTTTTTTTCGCGTTAATGAAAAAAATATTTTACACTAAAAAAGTTCATGCTTTTCTCTTTTAGAATCAGTCATTTAAAAAATTTAATGTCAAAAACTGTTTTTTTTTACGATTTTTCAAAAAATACTCAAAATTTTATTTAGACACTTTATAACTTCTTTATTTATAAAAATAATCTCACAAAACTTTTTTTCTGTGTGTACAACGATATTATATGTAATCTTTACAAAGATTGATAAAATATCTTAAAAATTACGGCTTTTTTAAAAAAAAAAAAGTTTTTCGTTTTTTTCCTTTTTTGCGACAAATATGTAAGCATTACTTTTTTTTAAGTTTTTTGTTTAAAAATTACTGTTGTTTGCAATCGATGTATGAAGCTTGAAAGCATTAACTTAAAAATGAACCCACGAAATTTTTTTTTTTTAACTTTAACAAATAACGCAATGCGTAAATGAACAAATCCTTTATTTTTAAAGGTCAATTCAATGCCTTTCCCCGTAGGAACCTATAGCTTGGATGTCTCAGGCGCTTCTCTATAAAACGGTAGTTTCTAGGTTCAAAACTGAAAAGGATATTCAATTTCGCATTGCATTATATGTTAAAGTTTAACTTTTTTTTTGGGCTTCATTTTTTAGTTAATGACATGAAACTTCATAAGTCAATTGCAAGCAACGGTCATTTTTAAACAAAAAATGTAACAAAAATAATGCTTAAATATTCCTCGCAAAAAGGGAAAAAAACGAAAAAACAATTTTTTTTCAAAAACCGAAATTTTAAATCTGTACTAAGATTGAAAAAATTACTTAAAAATTACATTTTTTTTAAAAAAAAATTGTGTTTTTCGTTTTTTTCCCTTTTTGCAAGAAATATTTAATCATTTTTGTTACATTTTTTGTTTAAAAATGACCGTTGTTTGCAATCAAAAAATGAAGTTTCAAGGCTTTAACTTAAAAATGAAGCCCGAAAAAAAAACTTTTCATTTTTTTTTTCTTTTTTACAAAACAACGAAACTTTGCATATAAATAAATGAATTTAAAAAGGTTATTGATTATTAAATCATATTTTAGAAAATTACTTTGCATTTTAAAAAATAAAATAATTTCTGTAATTTTATAAATATTTGTATTATACTTCATAAATATAATTATTAATAAATAATACTTTTTGTAAATTTTGTAAGAAAAAACATTAAATAATATTTTATATTAAAATTAGTTACAAAAACTTTTATAAAATGATATACAATACGTTATAAATGAGATATTATATAAATTATTATTATAATACATAAAATTATATTGTTAAAATAATGAACATGTTAGTTTTGTATAACATACTTCTTTTTTTTAGTCAGATACGTGTTTACATAATTTACTAAACGCAGTGGAATGAAAAAGGTTAAAATTAAAATAAAATATCAAAATGTTTTTATCAGCTCAGTTTTTTTTTTTAATGTTCCTAGATATATAATGAAAACCTAGATATAAAAATACATGTACTGAAAAGTACATGTATTTATATATCTAGGTTTTCCCCCATATTGTTTTTTTTTTTTTTCTAACTTATATATATTTATATGTTTAATCAAGCATTTAAACGTTCAGAAAAAAGCAATCCTTTCAATAGTTATCTGTAAATTTTTCTTTTTTATTACTTATAGAAATTTGATTTTAAAAAATATATATATTTTTTTAAAAAGGATTATTTCTATTATTTCATTACTAAATGAATTCTTTGTTAATTAAAAAGTACATCGTCTATTATTTTGGATCAAAATACATTTTAGAGACATTTTTAAGCTAACTATATGTAACGATTGATTGATTGATTCATGAAAATCTTAAATCTATTTTATTATTTTAGATTCTTATAGAAACTAACTATTATTAAAAAATGATGAACATTTTTTGTTTTACTCTTAGCACATCAGAATCGTTTTCTTTTTATTGCTTCACATTAATAATTTTTTAATTTTAAGGCAATATTTTTTTTATAAATCATACATCGAAATTTGAAGCTATATCTTATCTGTGAGAAGGTGGGGGAGATAGAACAATTATTTTACATTAAAAAAAAAACAGTGTTTGGGCTATAGAAGGGGAAAGAAACATGTCCTAAATCAAAAATAAGTGGAATGGAACAAATTTCGAAAAAGGGAAATTTTTTAACATAATTTTAGAAATCACTCACATTGTGCGTGTACAAACACACACAAATCCTGGTGTCATGAGGAAAAGAGAAAGCCCAAGGAACGCTGAACTAAGAGGTGGAGGGGGGGAGTCATTTTGAAAAAGAGTATTAGAACTGATTTTGTGAAAAAAAAAAGGGAAAATTTATAAAAGTAGAGAAAGCCTGTGCAACGCCGGGCCATGCAGCTAGTACTATTATAAAATTTGCAATTCACGAAGTTGTAAAAAAAAATTCATTTTCATCACAGGAGACATATATATGAATCATATTAGGTTGGGGAAAAAGAAATCCATTATTTTGGCATGATATTCAAGACTTTATTTAACATGTTTCGAATTGTCTGATTTGGGTTAAATATGCACCGTTTTGTTGTATAATCTGTTGCCATTTTAAAGGTAACTTCATAATGCCTCTCTCATAGAAGTCTTGGTCCTTGTTGGCAAAAAACTAAAAATCGATTTTCACAATCTTCTCTTGATCCCAATTTCTTATCACTCAGGAAATTTTGCAATGCAAGAAAAAGGTGGTAATCACTTGGTTCCAGATCCGGACTATATGGTGGATGCATTAAAGCTTCCCAATCAAGCTCTCAGAGTTACTGGCGAGTCACTACAGACGTGTGGGGTCCTGTGTTGTCCTGATAGAACACAACCCCTCTTCTGTTGGTCATTTCTGACCATTTCTAGTTCGTCGCTAGTTTCAAATGATCCAGTTGTTGACTGTAAAGATCTGAATTTAGTGTTTGGCCATACAGAAGCAACTCGTAATAAATGATACCTTTCCAGTCCCACCAAATACACTGTAGAACCTTCCTGGCCATTAGTCCTGGTTTGGCTACCATTTTAGCTGCTTCACCACACTTTGACCATGATTGTTTTCCACAATATTGTCGTATGTGATCCATTTCTCATCCCCAGTCACCAACTGCTTAAGAAATGAGTCAATTTCATTCCGTTTGACCAAGGCTTCACAGATGGAAATTCGATCCATCATGTTTTTTGGTGTTAATTGGTGTGTGACCCAAACATTGCACTTCTTTTTGAATCCAACTTTGCACAAATGGTTTACAACTGTTTTATGGTCGATCTTAGGTCCTGGGTGATGCTTCACGCCGGTGTACTTCAATTATTTCTGTAATTTTATCGACATTTTCCATGACTTGTGCGAAGTGTATCTTTAACATCAAAAATGCTTAAACGGAATTGACAATACCAAAATTGCACATAATTAGCTGTTACAGTATTGGCACCATAAACACCATTCACAATTTCAGCTGCCTAGCTTGCATTTTCGCCTTCATCAAAGAAAAAATGTAAAATGTACCCCCCAAATTTTCTCTTTGTTGACTTCCATTTTTAACACCTTGTAACTCGCAACTGAATGGACCAAACAAAAAACAGTAAAATAAGTTTTTTAGTGTGAAATGTCACCTTGACAATGAGCATAAATTTGAAATTGTTTGATTGATACTTCACGAGATATCGTCACTACAGCCACCTACCGAAAAATTAATGTATTTCTTTTTCCCCAACCTGATATACTCATATCCATAATTATCTTTGCATGCATAATACTGAGTTTTCAGAAATTAAACTATTTTAAGTATTTGTGCAAAAAAGGAAAATAGTAAAATCATGGATAAACAAATACTTAAGTACCCACTAAGATTTCAAAAAAAAAAAAAAAAAAAATATTGAAAAAAAAAAAAACTTTTACCAAAAGATAAATCTCTTCATTTATCTAAAGCTTTCATATTAACTAATGTTCTATGTATACAGGCTTCAAGAAAAAAACTTTTTTGCAAGTTTGATATGCACTTCAAAAAAATAAGATAATAACATATCAAATTAAATGTAATCATTTCTAAAAATTGTTACCCTTTTGTAATGGTTTCATTCCCCTTAAGAATATTGTATTTTAATTTAAAGAGAAAGAAATGATATTAATTTTTAGCAGCAAAGAATAATTATAAATAATTTAGAAATCGATAATTTATGGAAGGTAAAAATCAAAGAAACATTTCTTTAATTTTTGTAAACATTCCTCCGACAAATTATCATCAAATTGAAAAAATTCAGAATAAATATTTTCTCTTGTCTTTGAATTATTAATTAAAATTACAAACAGACATTTTTTATATTATTCACACCTAACTGAAACTGTGTTGTATAATAGGTGTGAGTTCTTTTTAAGGAAATGAAACCATTGTTATTCGATAGTCATACAATTTTAGTAGTTTTGTTTCTATACTGTCAACCATTCTTGCGCAAAACTATATAATAAATAACTGCTAAATTAATTAAGAACTAAAATAACTAAGAACCCCATACCTAAGAATACCAAGAACTATAAATAAATTCTAGGATCCATCCTAAATGAATATGCCAGCTAACACTAGTCGAAGTAGATAATTACCTAATTAGATAAATAAATTAGAATAAAACAAAAATTATATAAAACAGTTGTTAAGATTATTTTCTAACAAATATATATTCTAAAATAATACAAAAAATACAGTAATATCATATGTTTTTAATTAGATAAAATTAAACGAAAAGAATGTCAACAACTTCCATATGGTTATCCCATGGTAAAAAATAAGCACATGTGTGTGTGTGTGCTACCGTTGCCAAAGGAATCATGTGATTACTTACTTGGCACCAGTCTGTCGCGCAGATACTCCATTATTGTGTTGTAATCCAAAATAATCACGTATATAAAATTTCAGCTCAATTGAGCACTTTAAAATGTATTTTATTAATGATTAAAAATTCCACGAAGATAAATTAATAAATGTATAGAGAGTGTGAGCTAATAGTAGGAATTGAAAAAGAAATTCATTTACCTGATAACTTAAATTTAATTCGATTTTTAAGGCCATGTTTTTTGGTGCAAAATATGTCTCCCACCACCCATTGGAAGCTATTTAAAGTTAGGACGTCTTATGTTTTGTATTTCTTTTTTACATTGCATTACATAATATTTATAAAATATTGAAAATTTATAAATTTATGTATAATAATCTATAATATGTATAAATTATGCATAAAATTTTATTTAAAATGCGTATTTATTACAAGTAATACAAAAAAAAATTTTTTTTAAGTCAATTCCTACTTAGATCAGCAAAGAAATTTTTTTATTTAGCTACTTTTTATTGAATAATTACAATTAATATAAATATGTATATATACATAAGACAAAATCAAAACATTAAGTAATAACTAATATTTATTAATTATCATTAAAGTATCGTATTATCAACCAAAACAATTGTTTATATAAAATTTCAGTTCAACCGAATGCTTTAAAATGTGAGAAAAAAAAGTCTTTTAATGTTTTAACCCAAGTTGTGCTAAAAATGAAATTAATGTGGCTGTATCTGTAATTCTTTAAATAATTAGTTTCAATTAATTAATTATAATTAAATTATCGTATTCTTACCCCAAACGATAGTGTGTAGAAAATTTCAGCTCAAATGAGCGCTTTAAAATGTGAGAAAAAAACCTTTTCAAGTTTTGACACAAGTCGCCAAAAATGATGCCAACGTAGCTGTATTCGTAATTCTTTGAGTAATTTGTTTTAATCAATTTTTATTAATTATAATTAAATTACTGTATTGTCATCCAAAATAATCATGTATATAAAATTTCAGCTCAATTCAGCGCTTTAAAATGTATTTTATTAACAATTGAAAATTCCACCAAATTCCAAAAGTTTTAAATAATTTATGTATAAAGAGTACTTATAAAGCATTTAGAAATACTGAAATAACTTTTCAAAACAAAATTCTTCAGTCAAAAATATTATTTTAATTTATTTTTGAATTTTAAAATATGGTTTAAATAAAAAGTTATTTTGATTGCATTTTGCTTAAAAATTCAAGATAATATTTGAGGGTGTTGTATAAAATATACTTAAGAAGTATAAAATTAAAGGGAACAGAAATTCTTATATTAATTTATGATTCACCAAATTTTCTAAATAAAATATGACTGTTTTAAAATTTCTGCTTCGTTTGTGTAAACATTTACACAAATTAGCATGAAATATGTTGTTTAGTTCAAAAATACTGTTTTATAACTGTTGAGTCATGTTTGAAATAGAAACATGATAGAAAATAATTCAAACAGAATACAAACATCTGTTGTGTATGTATTATGTACCTAAATTCTTGAAATATCTTTATTAGTCAATTCAAATGTATTTCATAATTAAATATGCAACTGATCACTAGTTTTGGAATTAAAATACATAACGGAAATACATTAAAGAACAACATATACTGCTAAAGAAAATTTGTAAGAATGTTCTTTTGCAAAAGAATCCTTTATTAAAGACAATCATTGTAAAATTCTGATACAGTTTTGCATACAAGGGGAAGTAGATATAAAAGATTTCTTAATTACAAATCTTTTGTTTGTGGTCATACTGGAATATTTGGAAATGAAAGGGCTGATTTCTTGGTAAAATCCACAACCAAGTGAGGGATTGATATTTCAGTTAATATTCCAAATCGTTCTGCAAGAATAAAACTGAAAAAAAAAAAATTCTCTCTTTGGAACACTCAACACACAAATTCAGCTCACTCATTTCTGACAAAGAAATTTTTTCCAACCATTTTACAAAGACTATCTTGTGATCACTTTTTTACAAACTATAAAAACATGCAATTCCTTACTGGTCATGGTTTTTTTAAAAGTGTACCGCAATAGATTTAATCTGTGTCCTTCCAAACTTTGTGACTGAAATGTTAGTGAAGAGCAAAGTGTAGAGCATTTTATCCTTTTTTGTTCAAAATGTAAGAAAGAGATAATATCTGAAAGCCAAACTGCATACTCTTAAAATCAACTGGTCTAATTTTTTTTCAACTTGTTTCAAATAGCTGCTTTCACTTTGTTTTGTATCTTCATTGATCTGATCTTGTAAATTTTTCATTTCTCTACTTTTGTAACAGCATTGCTTTGATTTTGTTTCATAATTGTTTTATTTTGTAATGTGTTTTTGTCTTTGTAACTTATTTGTTTTTGTTATTCCATTATTTTGTAACTTTTATTTTATTTATCTTATTCTGTTTGTTTTACTAACTTCTGTAAGCCCTGTGTGATACTTGTGGTGTATGAGAATTATTTTATCTGACTTCAATAAAAAAAAATTACAAATCTTATCTCTAAAATCTTTTTTCATAAATATCTATCTTGATTTTTTAAAGCTCTTTTAATTAAATAGAAATATGTCTGTGAGAAAAAATTTTAAGAAGCATTTTTCAAAGCTGTTAGTTCTTACATTTAATGATCTTCCAGGAATACTTTTTCAAAATATAGAATATGAATATAGATTACAATTTTTTAATGTAAGCAATGGTAATAACCCTTTTTGTGGGATGCTAATAAAATTGAGCAAACTTCCATTAGGATAGCAGAGTTTGATATTTGTACTTTTTGATCTTGCTTACTCTCTAATAAATATTTTTGCATTATATTTGAAATAAATTAGTAAAACTAAAACTTCCTTGTATTAGAAATCCATTGTCATATTATCAAAAAAAAAAAAGTTTTTGCAAAATCAATGAAAACCATTATGAAAATGTATAATCTTTAGTTTTTTTACAATCGAGAAGTACATTTATGTATAAAGGTTTTCAGAAAGGACCTTCCTGGGGCTACAATCTAAATTAAACTTAAGAACTGTTGTTATTTGTGGAAATTGTGTGATATTTATATAACAGGAAAGAAAATTTGTATAAGACCAGGAGTAGCCAGTTTGGGGGCTGCATGTGGTTGGCCTTAAATAATTTTGTGACCTACGAGATTCATTACAACTCTAGAAAATATAATTATTTTGTGCAATATTTATGTTGTTGCTTATGCCACTTGATCAACAGTAACATCAGATCAAGGTCCACGAAATTCATCGTGGCTAAGGGCTTTAATTTTACACCTGTGGATAGCTGTAGCTTTGAGCACCATGCAGTTGACAGTACAATTTTGCTCATTTCCACCCAATTTTAAGGGAGAACACCCTGGGAGTGGTCAGGGGTCTCCCACCTCTCTTCCCTTCTACCAACCTCACGAGAGGACTTGCAGCTGGATGGCTATTTAGAGTACTCCCATGCCGTGAAGGCACTATACATTTACAAACAGCCATGCTTTCTCCGGGATTCGAAAACCTAGACCTTACGGCACTGCAGTCAGCGTCACTAACCACTATACTGGATGGCGGCTACTTTTTTTTAGTTTAGTGTTTTGTAACAAATATATCCCATAACTGTTTCTCTTTTATTATGTTGTTACTTCTTTTAGAGAGACTTAGAAGTGAGCAGCAACCTCTCACAGCATCACTCTTAATTCCTGTAACTTTATAGTGCTGCTTATTGCTAGGGCTAGGCATATTTGATCATTGCATTATTATTATTGAATTATGTATGTTTGTATACATGAAAAATAATAAAAACAATAATAATAATCGATTCTAATTTAAATTTTCACTCCAATAAATGTTTGTAATGGGTCCAAATCTAATATAAAAATATATATTTTTATATGCAGCTCATAGGATTATAATGTTTTTCCCAAATGCCCACAAGACCATTTTGTTTGGTTACCCATGGTATAAGACAATATCTTAATTGCTAATAAAATTTTTGATGTATGCATACCTTGGTTATTCAAAATTATGATTATTTAAGAATAATTGATTACAGTACTGTGAAAATGGTACAATAAATTGATAAGTATGACTTTTTAAATTAAGAAAAAATAAATTAAATTTGGTATCATTCTTCTTGAGGTATGAAATTCAAAATTATACTCAGTTCTAGTCATAAAACATAGAAATATTCCAAAAATGGAAAATGCCCTAAATTGAATTTAAGTTTATTAAGTATATTATATATATATATAAGTATATTATATATATAGGAATAAAGTAAAACTTTTGCTCTAAATTATAAAACATAAAAAATAAATTTCATTATCTCAAGTTGTCTCTGGTTATATGATATTGTAATATTCTTTGAAAAAAAGTTGTGCTTGATCATATTGTAGGAATTTGTAATATATGATACAACATTGAAAAAGAAGTTTATCATCAAGAAAGGAATTTTTTAATCCTGCATTTATCAGGTATGCAGAAAAATATCATAAAACTACATGGCGTAAAGGCAGATATGATCTAGGAATTATTTTAAAGTGTATCCATTTATAGCTTGTGATAATTAAGATGATTATAAAAGAAATATTATTATATTTTACCAAATGATATTTAATGTATGAATTTAATTTAAAAAACATATTTTTTTGATAATTAGTACTTGTTAGTATATGAAGTTTATATTTAATTTTTTGTTGTTGCTTATGCCACACTTGATTGACAACAACCTTGGATCAAGGCCGACAAAATTCATTGTGGCAAGGGGCTAGATGTATGCCTGTCGTTAGCCATAGCTTTAAGCACCATGCAGGTGACAGTGCAATTAGGCTCAGTTCCACCCCAATTTTGAGGGAGAACACCCGGGGGGGTCATGGGCCTCCTGCCTCTCTTTCCCTTTCACCAACGGCTAAGTAGAGTACCCCCACGCCGCAAAGGCAGTATGCATTTACAAACATCCATGCCTTCTCTGGGATTCAAACCCAGGCCCCAGGGCACTGCAGCCAGCATCTCCAACCACTATACCAGATGGGGGGGGGGGCTTTAATTCTTCTTACAAGTACAGATAGTTCATTCAAAATACAATATTAATAGTTTTAAATAAAGACATAGTTTGTTTGTTTTTATAAAAAAATATTTTAAATTACAGCATCATTTTTATTCTTTGGTATGTCACTATCTGGACCATTTTGCATACATTAAATCTTTCATCATTACAAATAAGTAATAATTTGATAATGAAGTATCTTATGAATAATGTACGTTCGAATGCTTTGTTAAAACAGTTAATAAATATTATCATTAACAGTAAAATCACCTGATTCTAAAATTTTTCACTAAACACAATATTGTAGTATTCTTAGTCAAATTGGCAATATTCACTAAATTTGTTCTCTATTTAAGGAGCATTTACAAGCATATTAAAATTTTTAAGCCCAATGATCTGTGAAATAAGCAAATGTACAAGTTATCAATGACTTAAATAATTATTCAGACTTATATATATATATATATATTTGCAGCAGCCATTTTAAACTACTTAACCATTTCTAGTAAATTATAGTAAAAAGAAACACACACAATTATTTCTAAGTGTGATCAGATATTATTTTTAGTGACGATGTCTGCATAACTTGATTCTGGTTATTCTTAACTTCATTAATTTAATAACACAACTAAAATATTTCTAATTATTTTATATTTGTGTTTTCTTGCTAAGAAAGAATTTAAGAAATGTATTCCATTAAAATTTTTTCATCATTCAAAAATCTTGGTGTAAATATTATTTATAAATTGAAAACACACAAGTACAAAATTATTTCTAAAATATGTAAAATTGATTTTCCAATATAATATTGTGATAATTTTTCTTTTGAGAACCATTTTGAGACAAAAACTTTCTCAATAATAACAATAAATAAATTAAAAAATTGGTAAAAAATGTGCTTATTACATGAAGTATCCTACTATTGAATTTCTTTGGATGTTCTTTCTAAACAACAACAACAACAAACAAACAAAAAAATGTCAACAATGTTTTTGGAACAAATTTGGTACAATTGATGAAAAATTCGTAAGAATTAAAATTCTCAAGACTTGTTATGTGAATTTTATTTTTGCATAGATTTTCTGTGATCATTTTCAATTTGTTTATAAATATTGAGCAGAAAAGTTTACATATCTATTAATTGTAATGCTTAATATTTCCTAAAATGATTTTGAATAAATGTAATTGATTGTTAATATAATTCAATTTGATTTTATGTAATTAATATTTTGCAACTAATGGTAATTAATGGAACAAAAGAAAAAGCAGCATCTGATTATATATTTTAATTATTTATATATATGTATAATTGTTATTATGTTGTAAGTGAAATATTTGCTCTTATTACAAATTCCCAATGACAAAGTAGTTTTCTTGTTTTCCTGCTTGTCACTCTTAAATATGTCACATTTTTTTTTTTTTTTAAGAATCACAGTTTTCAAATATTATGAATTTCTGCTCATTCTTGGTTGTGTTTAGACCTAAAATAAAGTAACTTGTTTATCGAAAAAAAGAAAAAAAAAAAAAGTCAGCGTGTATCAGAATTAAATGCTGTCCTTCTCATATACAGTATTTTCTAGATTTATTTAATCTAGTAAATAAATAATTTCTCCTGTAATTGTTTCAAAATTTTCTACAGATATATATTCACATAAGTACATTAAAAAAATTGTTAAAAATTTACAAATCATAATGTTTAAAAAGATAATTATACATCTTATATCATTCCATGTTGAATTTTACCTCTTATTACCACATTTCAGGGCTAGTTGTATCTGAGTCAGCGGAAAATTCATCATTCACAAAAGGACAAGAAATCTTAATTTTGAAACTTTTGCATTGTTGAATTATATTTTTTAAAGCATAAAATAAAGCAAAAGTATCAATTTCCAGAAATGTTCATTTCTTTATAAAAGTATAATTCTATAACTTTGTTTGGCATATTGCATTGATTTAAAAGCTTCAGTAGTTTAAATATTTTCTTTATTGCTGTTTCACCTAAATGCAAGAAATAATTTTTTGTGTCTTATTGTAAAAATTTACCCATTATTTGAACAGTTGTTGCCTTCTGCAATATTATTCTGGATGTTGAAATTATTTGTAATTTGAGATTTCTTTTAATATATTAATTTATGTTAAATTTTGTTTTTAGTACAAATATTTTTTAAACAATGCTTTTCTTCTCTTTAAAAAAATTGGGAAACTCGTGTCAAATTTTAATTATATTTGTAAATTTTATGTTCTTTTTAATTATATATAGTTCTAACTTTTCTATCAGAAAAGAATCTTAAGATTCAAAAATGAGTTGAATACATTTTCATTTCTTTTATTACTGTCATGAAATAGCATATAAAAATAATTTTTATTATAGTAACATATTATTCCAAATGATGAATTGTGTGATTATTCTTTAAAGAATAAGAATATTTATTGCTGTTTTCATTTGTCAATCGTTACAAAAATTTGCGAGCCAAGAGCATTTATGTTGTTGAAAATGCTGAAATGAAAAATTAACAGCAATTAGAAAAATAAGATGCTAATTTAAGTATCTCTCTTACTAATAATGACTCTGATTTTTGTTCTTGTATATAATCATGCTCTTAAAAAATGTAATAGAGAATATAAAAAAAAATTGAAATAGTTTTAATTCAACAGATCGCCAGAAAATTTAAAATGTATGCTTTGGTAATATTAAAAAGTAAACATATTCTATGTGTTCCTCTAGATTTTTTTAATTTTATTTGATTATATCACCTTTTTTAACAGTCTCATGAATGTGCTGTGTTATTTTTAGATTCAAAACAAAAATTAAATTTATCCATCCTATTGCATCTTTTTCAACTGTACTAATTCACAATTTGGTGATTAGAAATTACTACTCATGCACAATGTTGATTCAGATTTAAATAATTAATATTTTTTCCTTCTGTGAAATAAATTTGTTTTTCATAGCACCCTAAAAACAGAAAAATGCAAAAAAGTGTCCAAAAAAATTTCCAATTTAAATTAAAATTTTTTTTATTAATCTTTTTTTCACAATTTATTCAATGAATCCATGTTTGGTGATGACTTTTTCAATATCGCTTTGAATTGTTTTCTTGAAAGCTAAAATGCAAAGAATAAAGTGTAAATTAAACAATAGATTAACTAAAAAAGTAATTATACTTGTTTTGAATTATGAAGTAAAGTACACACATTCACATGCAATACATACCTGTATTAATCTTTGACATCCATATATTTTTCATATGCATATTTTATGTTATGCTGTCCATATGTGATATATATATTTCAATTATCACTATAGTTATTTATCATTGTATGTAGTCATTTGTTTGCTCTTTGCAGTCAAATTATAATTTTTAATACAAATATTGCAAAAAAGTATTGTTTAATTAATTCTTTAGCAATATGGTTTCTTATCTTTTTCATTCTTTACTGTTGTGTTGGTTCTGGACTATTTCAATGTGTGTGGGGGGACCTGTTTTATCTATTTTAGGTAGATTTTGATGTTAGCTCAAACTAATTAATTTTTTTAGTATTGAATTACATCTAATACTCTACATTAGATATATTACAGCGATGTTAGATAGTATTGCAACCATACCTCATGTAATACTAATTGAATTTTTTTCCCCAATTGAAGGCTTCTTAATATTTCTTAGTTATGATAGCATTAGTGAATCAGTTTATCATCATTAATTTTTCTTTCGGTTTATCTATTGTAGGTTATTTCACCCATTGTTCCCTTAGCAGAAACTTTTCTGTTATAATTTTTATTTATATTTGCATTCATTCATATCTATTTACTCTTAAGCATGCTAATTTTCTCTCTTACATTGAAATATTTGTTTTTGTTAAATTATTATTTATTTTGGGACCAAATTGCAATTTGTTTAAAATTCTTTATAATGTGAACATTCATTTGAAAAAAATATTTTTTTTATTTTTGGTTATACTACTTCATACAGGGTTTTACTCTAAAAAAATATTATAATTGCTATAATAAGTGAATCCTATATTTTTAAAACTTAACCCGTGCCAAGAACGGGCATTTCAACTAGTATATTATATAACTGAAGAAAAAATTATGCTTGCTTTGAATTATGAAGTAAAGTATATCTATTTACATGCAATATATATATATATACATACCTATATTAATCTTCCACATCCAGATATTTCTTGATGTTTGATATTAACTTTCTTTCGAATTCATTATGTTCCTGCGATCGACTCGGATACTGTAAGTTTTTCCATTGAGTAGTTTCAACCAATCCTTTTTTGGTGAGTTGCTGTAGTTTAAATCCTTCATAAGCTTTTAGAGGATGGATTCGACATGCATGCAATAAATTTTTACTCGGTGTAAAATGTATATATGTGGTATCCACTTTTATATGGCCATGCTCTGCAAATATAAAATATTTATAACCCGGATTGTCTTCTGGTATCCAAATTTCGTATGGATTGGCTGCCTGCAAAACGTAATTTTTTAAAATTTCTGTGTCATAATAAAACGTATTCTCTTCACTTAGAGACATGGTTGAATGTTACAAAATCGGTAAAAACACCGACGTGGAAGTACTTTTTTAAAAAGGCACTCTTGCACCCTAATTTTTTTTACCACAGATTAAATTTTCACGAGTGGGAAGTCATTGGGTGTGGATAAGAATTGATAAGTTCTTTGTCAGTAAAATAATCGCAACCGAAACCAGAGTCACCCTGACTTTTACCTTTCTAAGATTAATTTGTTAAAAAAAAATAATAAAGAAATAATCTCTACTAAGTATTTGATATTTGCATGTATTTTTATTTATTTTTTATGTCCGTGGTAGACGCGTGGGAATGATTGCGGTCGATATTGTAGCTGAGCCTTGGATTTGTGTAGTGATGCCGACGTCATATAAAGGGGCTGGGACGAAT